>JAJPUD010011289.1:0-43926 GCA_023553655.1 Myrmecobius fasciatus | reverse complement strand
CTACATTTCATTTAGATTATCAAATTTATTGGCATAAAGTTGGGCAAAGTAACTCCTAATTATTGCTCTAATTTCCTCTTCATTGGTGGAAAGTTCTCCCTTTTCATTTTTGAGACTAACAATTTGATTTTCCTCTTTCCTTTTTCTAATTAAATTAACTAAAGGCTTATCTATTTTGTTGGTTTTTTCATAAAATCAACTCAGTTTTATTTATTAATTCAATAGTTTTCTTATTTTCAATTTTATTAATCTCCCCTTTTATTTTCAGAATTTCCAATTTGGTATTTAATTGAGGGTTTTTAATTTGTTCTTTTTCTAGCCTTTTTAATTGTAAGCCTAATTCTTCTCTGTCTCTATTTTATGCAAGTGAGCATCTAGAGATATAAAATTACCCCTTATAACCGCTTTGGCCATATCCCACAAATTTTGGTATGTTGTCTCATTATTGTCATTCTCCTGGATGAAATAGTTGATTGTGTCTATGATTTGTTGTTTTCACCCATTCATTCTTTAGGATTAGATTATTTAATTTCCAATTAACTTTTGGTGTATTTTCCCCTGGCCTTATATTGCATGTGATTTTTATTGCATCATGATCTGGAAAAAAAGCATTTACTATTTCTGCCTTTCTGCATTTGATTTTGAGGTTTTTATGCCCTAACACGGGGTCAATTTTTGTATGAATTTCATGAATTGCTGAGAAAAAAAGAAATCTCCCTTCTGTTTCCATTCAATTTTCTCCAAAGATCTACCATATCTAACTTTTCTAACAATTTGTTTACCTCCCTAACTTCTTTCTTATTTGTTTTGTGGTTTGATTTATATTTCAGATTTCAGATTATAATTCAGAGAGAGCAAGGTTGAGATCCCCTACTAGTATAATTTTGCTGTCTATTCCTTCTTGCATCTCTCTTAACTTCTTCTCAAGGAATTTGGATGCTATACCACTTGGTGCATATATGTTCAATATTGATATTGCTTCATTATCTATGGTACCCTTTAGTAAAATATAGTTTCTGTATAGTTATGTATACATGTATTGGATTTGTCATATAATTTATCATATTTAGCATGTATTAGATTACCTGTCATCTAGGGGATCTAGGGCTGGGGGGTGGGGGGAAGGAGGGGAAAAGCTTGGGAAAAAAAAGTTTTTGCAAAGGTCAATGTAGAAAAATCACTCATATGTTTTGTAAATAAAAAGCTTCTAATAAAAAAAAGTAAAATATAGTTTCCTTCCTTATCTCTTTTGATTAGATCTATCTTTGCTTTTACTTGATCTGAGATCAAGTTCACCTGAAGCATAGTAGATTCTCCTCCAGCCCTTTACCTTCACTCTGTGTGTATCCCTATGCTTTAGATGTGTTTCTTGTAGACAACATATTTTAGGATTCTAGCTTTTAATCTAGTCTGCTATCTGGTTCCGTTTTATTGGAGAGTTCATCCCATTCACATTCACAGTTAAAATAACTAATTCTGTATTTCCTGCCATCTTATTTACCCAAAGTTATGTTTTTCTCTTTCCTTTCCCCTTTCTCCCTTCCACCCTCCCCAGTATTTTGCTTTTGATGACCACCTCCCCCAAACAGTCCTCCCCCCTTTAGAGCCCCTTCCTCTTTTTTACTCCTTTCCCCTGATTCTTCTATTTTCCCTTCTATTAGTCTATCCCTTTCTTTTCCTCCTTTCCCTCCCACTTCCCTATAAGGAAGAACACGTTTCTCTGTGAAACCAAATGTGTCTGATATACTCTTTTAGAACCCAATCTGATGAAAGATTTACACAATACTCATTTCCCTCCCTTCTTTCCCTCAATTATATTAGGTTTTCTTTGCCTCTTCATGAGATTTTATCTTATTTTTACCTCCTTTTGTTTAACCTTATTTTACCACCTTTTCCCTCTTTTTCCCAGTATGATAGCCTTTCCACCTATAGTTTCTTTTTCATATTATCAAAGTAAAATCAAATTATACCCCCAATCTTTAAGTATACCCATAGTAGAAATATGGTTCTCAAGAGTTCTTTACTTTCTACTTTTTATGCTTCTCTTGAGTTTTGTGTTGGAGGTCAAATTTTTTGTTCAAATGTGGTTTTTTCAGTAGGAATAAGTGAAATTCACCTGTATCATAAAATGTCCATCTTCTTCCCTGGAAGATAATGCTCATTTTAGCTGGATAGCTTATTCTTGGCTGTAATCCAAGTTCCTTTGCCTTTTGGAAAATTTGGTTCCAGGCCCTTCAATCCTTCAATGTGGAGGCTGATAAATCTTGTGTGATTCTAAATGTTTCTTTCTAGCTGCTAGCAATATCTTTTCCTTGGTGCAATAGTCCTGAAATTTAGCCACGATATACCTTGGGGATTTAATTTTGGGGTCTTTTTCAGGAGGTGATGGTTAATTCTTTCAATAGTGATTTTGCCTTCTGATTCTAAAACATCAGGGCAGTTTTCTTTCAAGATTTCCTGGAAGATAGTGTTTGGATTCTTTTTTTCATCATGGCTTTCAGGAAGTCCAATAATCCTTAGATTGTTTCCCCTAGATCTATTTTCCAAGTCAGTTGTTTTTCCTAGGAGATATTTCATATTTTCTTCTATTTTTTTCATTTTTTTTGTTTTTCTTTGACTGATTCTTTGACTTATTCCATTCTTATTCCAAGTCACTTCCATTTGTTCAATTCTAATTTTTAATATATTATTTCTTCAGTTACCTTTTTTAGCTTCTTTTGTAACTGGCCAATTGAATTTTTTTGTTCATTGAAGCCTTTTTCAAATTCACCAATTTTGCTTTTCAGTGAATTGGTGTCTATCATATCTCTTTTGGAGGGCTTCTTATACTGATCTCAGTTCATTCCCCCATTTATCATCTAGCTCTCTTTTGAGATTCTTTATGCAGTCTTCCAGGAAACCCTTGCCAAAGGGGGACCAGGTCATGTCTCCCTTTGTGGCTTCCTCTGAGTTGCTTTGCCTATAAGAACCTCAGGATCTGGGGTCTGCCCTTCTTTCTCTCCATAAAAGCTGTCTATGGTGAGACCTCTCTTCTGCTTCTTACTCATTTTTTAAAAAGCTTGGGGTCTGTACAAAGCAGAGAAGTGGCAGCTGTGGTAATTTGCCCTGGGGCAATTCTGCTAATTAACTTCCAGTGTTGGGCTCTCTGGACTGGGACCGGCGCTTGCCATGGGCTACGAACTGCCTTTTACAAAAGGCAGATCTGCCAGAGCACCTGCCCGAAAGCAGGGAAGGGTGGCCCAAGAGCCTCAGATAGACTCCCCAGGTGTTTAGAATCTGCCACACTGAGTCATGCCCAGCTTCCTGCCCTGTCCCCCAGAGCTGCACCTGGCAAACTGCTCAACCCCTCTACCCAACTGAAATAGACCTGCTATAGAGCTCTTCACAGGTACTTTCTGCAAGGAATGTTTTTCAGTTCAAATATTTCTGGGTTCTTTGACTTAAAAATCAGTTCAGAGGTTTAATCTGCTGTTGGTTTGAGAGAAGGTCAGAGGAGGACACAGAAAGTCAAGTCTTCACTCTGCCATCTTGGCTTTGCCCCCCATCATCCCAAAGAGATTATAAAAGAGAAAAAGGACTCACATGTCCAAAAATCTTTGTAGCAGCTCTTTTTGTGATGGCAAAGAATTGGAAATTCAGTGGATGCTTATCAATTGGGGGATGATTGAAGAAGTTGTGGTATTTGAATGTAATAGAATACTATTGTTCTATAAGAATGATTTGAGTAGATCTAGGGGAACATTGTCCACAGTAACAGCAAGATTTTATGATGATCAACTGTGATAGATTTAGCTTTTTTTTTTTCAGCAATACAGTGATCCAAGGCAATTGCAATAGATTTGTGATAGCAAATACCATCCATATCCAGAGAAAGAACCATAGAGATTGAATGCAGATCAAAGCTCATTATTTTCACTTTTTTTTCTTTCTCATGGTTTTTTCCTTTTGTTCTGATTTTTCTTTCACAAAATGATTAATATGGAAATATGTCTAAAATAATTGTACACGTATAAAACTATATCAGATTGCTTGCTCTCTTGGCGAGAGGGGAGGGAAGAGAGGAAGGGAGAAAAAATTTGGAACTCAGAATCTTAATGTTGAAAGCTATCTTTCCATGTAATAGGAAAAAAATAAAATACTAATAAGTGAAAAAAAGTCAATTCAAAAAAAAAAAGAACAGAGATGCAAATCTAAAAATCAAAACCTTAAAGGAAAGGGTATAGCCTTAAATAAATGTATATGAATGCATATGAACTGAACAATAGGAACTGGTTTGAATCACATCATTGTTGAAGAGAGTCATGTCCATCAGAATTGATCATCATCTAGTCTTGTTGTTGCTGTGTATAATAATCTCCTGGTTCTGCTTGTTTAGCTCAGCATCAGTCCATGCAAGTCTCTCCAGGCCTCTCTGAAATCATTCTGCTGGTCCTTTCTTATAGAACAAAAATATTCCATAACATTCATATACCATAGTTTATTCAGCCATTCTCCAATTGATGGGTATCCATTCGGTTTCCAGTTTCTTGCCACTACTAAAGGGCTGCCACAAACATTCTTGCATATATGGGTCCTTTTCCCTTCTTTAAGATCTCTTTGGTATATAGGCCCAGTAGAAATACTGCTGGGTGAAAGGGTATGCACAGTTTGGTAACTTTTTGAGCATAGTTCCAAATTGTTCTTCAGAATAGTTGGATCCATCACAGTTCCACCAACAATTTATTAGCAAAGGGACCTATTTATAGGACATGAAGATTACAAAGCTAGGCTATTCTGAGGCCAAACTCAAATAATTAGTCTCCAGCTTTGATTATTAAATGTCAGTTATATTCCAGACACTTGGGATACAAATACAAAAATATAATGGTCCCTCCCTTTGAGGAGTTTACACTTTATAGGGAGAGAAATATATACGTGTTAAAAAATAATGCTAATAGAGTTTGCTAACAGAACTAACAAACTGAAGATATATGTTAGAAGTATACACAATTGATGGGTCAGAGATCTTTGAAAAATCGTGAAGAAAGAGATGGATTTGTCAATGATGGAGCAATGGGTTAAAACTGCCAGAGGTCAAATAGATCCTCAATAGCACCAGTAGTATATACTTCTAGCAAATGTATGGGATAGAAGATGCTTGACTGATAGGTAGGGGAGAATTAGTTACTCCTTCTTTCTGAACCCCACTCTTTTGTGAGTTATTACTGTTTCCCAGAACCTCCTTTTGGATGTGGCCTGCTTTCTAGGAATTACTTCACTTTTATCCCCAGGTGAATGTGTGAAAGTAATTTACTTTATGTTGTTAAAAATTTACTAAATGTTGTTTAAAGCAACATTGAAAAACAAAAACAAACTCTTAAAATTGGGAAAGGCTCATTGAAAGAAAAAAAAAAGAGAAATAATCACAATAAGAATGAAACAAAGGGGAAAAGTGCAAATTCCTCATATTCTGTTCTCAGCAGCATCAATCACTGGCTCTACTTCCCAGGACTTTGCAGGACTTAATTATAGCCTTCACCTTAGTGTATTAACATTCACTGCCCTGCTGATTCACTCACATGCTGTCCAGTTTAGTTTATGCCTGAGCCATCCCCATTTCCATGCCTTAACTCTTGGTATAGTGGTTTCTCTTCCTCCTTCTTTGTACATACAGTGTGCAAGATCATGGAAATGGGAGATGGAAGAAGGCCAGCTTGGCTCATCTGAAAAGTGCATGAAAAGGAATAATGTGTAATTTCTGGAAAGGTAGCTTATGAAAAGCTTTAAATGCCAGAGGAATTTTAATTTGAGCCTAGAGGTAATATGGAACAACTAGAGGTAATTGAATAGAAGAGAGACATGATCAGATATGTTCTTTAGGACCACTGATGTTTCAGTTGAATGAAAAGTGTATGAAGAGGGGCAGCTAGGTGGTGCAGTGGAGAGGGCACCAGCCCTGAAGTCAGGAAGACCTGAGTTCAAATCTGGTCTCAGACACTTAACCTTCCCTAGCTGTGTGACCCTGGGCAAGTCACTTAACCTCAATTGCCTCAGGGGAAAAAAGTGTATGAAAAGATTTGTAGCAGGGAGATCAATTAAGAGGCTATTGCATCAATCCAAGAAAAATGCTATGATCCAAATTTATCCCTTACGATTTGATATACTTCAATGAGTCTTGACAGATTTTCTTTGGTATATTCATTCTTTTGGCCCAGTCTACCTTGTTCAGTGCTTCAGCTTTGAACATCCTCTGTTCCCATACTACTACCAGGAAACAAGTGAAATGAAGTTTAGCTGTGACTGTGACACAAAATTCCCTCTCCTTGGAATCAGTCCAGGATAAATGGGGGAGAAGAAAGCATGTTCTTCATGGAATCATAGGATCTCTGAATTAGAAGTACAGTAAGATTGGTTACTACATGAGAAGAGAGCTTATATGTGTCTCAAAGGGAGACAAAATACATATTTCTAGTCTCTTTTTCCCAAACCTTCTCTAAGGGAGACTTTTCTATTTGGATCTGGATTCATTTCTATCCAGAGGAAAAGCAGAAAGTTAGGGCTGGAAGCCAGTCTACTTTCCTCAGAGAGAGAGGCTAGAAATGTATCCATCTGTTTCCTTAAATCTTATTCAACTAGGGGATATGATTGGGTTTGATCTAACTTCGTATTGCTTTGTCATCTGGAGGGGGGCAGGAGGACCTCAATCTCTGTATCCAAGGTTTTTTCCCCTTCCTCATGAATACCAGTTCCACATGAATATATAGCAAAGAAACCCATTTATCCAAATCATATCAAAACAGACATCAGGGGGGCAGAGCCAAGTTGGCAGAGTACAGATATAACTTGGTTGAACTCCTAACATTTCCTTCCAAATAATGCCTCAAACTGAATTCTAGAGTGGCAGAGACAGCAAAAGACTTTTTTTTTTCCTTAGCACCTAACAACCTAAAGGTCAGCAGGGGAGGTCTGGAAAACTAGAATAGGATCAACTGGAAGTATAGCATAAGCTGCAGCAATACCAGTGATGATCCTTGAAAGCAGTTGCAACAGTGATAATAACAGTTTCAGGAACTGTCAGCTCAGAGAGGTTTGGACATTAGACAACTGGACAAAAAGAAATTACAGGGAACCCTTTGCTGACACTGGGTGTAGGACTCTTTTGTATATGTAGTTCTGGATCACAATTCCAAGGCAAAAGGGAGCATTAATGATTGTAATTTCAGGGGATCAGGGGCCTTGATCACAGTCTTAGGCACAAAGGAGTCCTAGTGCAAGTGGCTGCAAGAGAACAGGGGCCCTGGTCATAGTTCCAGGACCAAGAGGAATGCTAACACGTATGGCTGCAGGGGAGGAAGATCCCTTTCTAGGTAAAGACCAGAGCAGAATTCAGGCAATCAGTGACCACAACTGTCCATGGATCATATCTCTTTGGAAGCACCAAAAACAGACCCCCCAGAATTAGTTCTGAAAATATCAGCATAAAAACCTAAAGTTTGGGACAGTGCCCCTTCCACCCTGGTAACAGAATCCAATTTTAATGTAAAGTCAAGAAATAGGCTGGGAGAATGAACAAACAATAACAAAACAAAATAAAACATTTGACCATAAAAAGTTACTATGGTCACAGGAAAATTATCATGTCTGAAAGAGGTGCGTATGGAAGAGTTTTGTTTGTTTTTTGCTGAGGCAATTGGGGTTAAGTGACTTGCCCAAGGTCACATAGCTAGGAAGTGTTAAGTGTCTGAGATCAGATTTGAACTCAGCTCCTCCTGACTTCAGGGCTGGTGCTCTACCCACTGCACCACCTAGCTGCCCCTAATATGGAAGATTTTTACAGTGGAGAGGGAAATGGAGAAAGGTGGCAGGAAATGTTTGAACCTTACTCTCAGTAGATTTGGTTCAAATTGGGAATAGCACACACTCAATTGGGTGTTGAAATCTATCTAACCCAACAGGAAAGGAGGAAGAGATGGGAGTAAGAGAAAGGGATTGGGGGGGGGGGAGATGGAGAGAGAGCTGATAGAAAGGAGACAGTGGTCAGCAATAAAACTTCAGAAGGCACAGGGTAAAGAGAGAAAAAGAAGAATAAAAGGGGGGAAATAGCATGGAGAACATATTGAAGTATTATTTTTTCTTTTTATTTTTCTTGCAATATGGCTAATATATAAATTTTTCATGATTTCACAAGTATAATTGATATCATAGGGAGGGAGAGAATTCAGAACTTGGAAATTTTTAAATGAATGTCAAAATAAATCATAAAGTAAAAAAATATTAAGAGAATTCACTTCCTGGCAAAACAAACAGAAATCAGAGAAGATATAAGTAGAAGAATATATACCTCTCATTAGTGGGAAAGAAGGAACTCCCTTTGGGAGTGAGATAACTCAGCCCAGCCCAGAAAGATATTCCTGGATCTCACCCAACAAAAGGATTTCCTAAGTCACTAGCAAGCTGGAGATAGAGATATAAAAGAGATGAACTCCCAGTGCTCTTTCTTCTCTCCCATGGCTTTTGCTTTCTCCTTTCCTTTAGAAAGGAGGTGCTAACTGGTCAAAGTCAGGCTGCCATAAGGTCACTGTCAGAGCAACAGCCATAAAGAACTTGGAGAAGAAAAATGCTGTTTGGGATTTCTGCCTGAATTAGCAGGCTTTCATGACCCTAATCTTGGCAAAACTAAGATTATCCTGTCCTGATATAGTATATGTATGTATTGTCCCCTGCAATAGGATGCAAACTCCATGAAAAGAGAAATTGATTCATTTCCTTTGTCTTTTTACCCCCCAGAATGAGGTGCTATCTCTGGCATATAGGGATAGGGATAGATTGGATTGAGGATTTCACTGGGATAGGGAATTCTCAGATAAGGAAACTACTTTCACCAGGGCAGGTTGGCATTTTCTCAACAATTTATAGTCCAGAACACTGAGAGGTTAAATGTCTTGACCAGGAGGGCAAGGAGGAAAAACTTAAGACTCAGATTTTCCTGGACTCAAGGCCAACTCTCTGTTCACTACAGTACTGTGAAAATAAGTACTTGTTGAATGATTGATATTCATAAGATGGCAGCAAACTATTTTTATAGAGTCATTTCACATTTCTCCTTTTAAATTCTCTCACCTTGGGGCAGGTAGGTGGCCTAGTGGATCTATCAGGAGTACCTGAGTGATTCTGGCAAGTCACTTGACCATAATTGCCTCAGCAAAACTAAATAGATAAATTTTCTCACCTCCTAATCAAAATGATCTCCTAACTATTTCCCAAATTCAGTCTTTCATCTTTTCTATGTGGTTTCGTATGAGCTATTCTGTCCGATGAAAAGCACTCGTCTCTGTTACATAAAATTCTAAGTTCAAACATCTTGTGAAATCTTTCCTGATCTCAATTGTCAGTGCCCTCTCCTTGTATGTTGTGTTCCAAAGCACAATAAATACATGGGTAAATTCAATATAACATAAGGAACATAAGTACCTTGAAAGCAATATAATTTTGTCTTTATCTTTGTGTTTGTAACTTAAATGTTTAAGCCTAAGTTCTTTTCTCCCCTCATGGAGACTTCACCAAGTTCACTTCTGGATTTGCCATAGCCAGTGGACTACTTGATCCATTGCTCTTCAAGTCTGGATCTTCAGCAGAATCTCAAAATCGTAGGAAGCCAGTAGATTATGTTATTAACTCTAGTTGCAAGATCTTTGATGACTTCACCTTTTGAAGCTCATAAAGTCATAACATGTTCAGTTCAATCTCTGAATATTCAGTTATCTATAAGCAGAAAACAAAGATGTCATGTGTTCACAGATACATGACAGCTGAATTGAGTAGTTCTCCAATGTGGTAGCTTGAAGCTGCCAGGAAAAAAAATACAAAATGTTTGAGAAAAGGGGTTATATGAATAATTTTGCATACATCCACTTCTGTCTCCTTCATTAGTCCTTCTATCTCTTAAGTCAATCAGAAAACTGATTGCCACATCATCACACAACACCCTCCAAACCTCTCCCACTTCAGGCATGGCAATAAGAAAGTTCACCAAGCCTCCACGTTCTAGGTAGAAACCAAACAAGGTATATTGTACATAATCTATATAATCCATTATGCAGGGCAAATCTTCTCATGCTGAGGCCAGTCCTCCATCACATAAGTCAGAAACTGATGCAAGGCTCAAGTAACTTCCAGACAGTAAACAGACAGAAAGAAGACTTATGAAGACAGCAACAAACCTTACTTCCAGTTCACTCTCCATTCTGTTCTTCCTCAATGCTGCCTGCCTTGCTCCAATTAAAGTACTCTTTTTTACCTCTTTCCCCAAAACCCAAATTCCCTCCTGCTTTCCTTTATGTCTTGTCTTCCCCCATTAGAAAGTAAGCTCCTTTTGAGTAGGGGCTGTAATATTTTCTTGTTTTTACATTCCTTGCACTTGGCAAATGCCGGGTACTTAATAAATGGTTTTATAAACGTAATCTTAGGAACAATATTTTTTTTTTCATTTCTAGTGTAGTTATTTTTCTTTTTTAAATGTTTTGTTGTATAACTTCAGTCCCAAAGCCCACTGGTATGGGGCTATCTCTTCAATGACAAAGATGACTATCTTGCCTTGCATGAGGGGTGGGGTGGAATTGGAGAGAGAGAGAAGAGAGTAGGGAAGTGGAGAGAGAAACAAAGAAGAAGAGAGAAATAGAGAGAAGAGAAAGAAAACGAGGAAGAGAGAGAAAAGAAGGCAGAAAAAGAGAGGAAAAGAGAAGAAAGACAGGGAGAGAGGAAAAGAGAAAGAAGTAAGAAGACAGAGGGTGACAGAAAGAGACAGAGAATTTCTTCAGTCTTCTTTAGGACTCTAATCTTCAAGTCATTTCAAGTATCTTGACTTCCAGCTTCAGAAGGAAAACTGGAAGAATTCCATCCCACTTCAAGTTGCTGAAGAAAAAGACTCTGGGAAGACACGAGAGAAGCTAACAGTCTCCTTCATATTCCCATTTTCTACACTTAAGACCAATAAATTTGCCCTTTAGTGAGAGGGTTCTTTCCCTAATGTTTGAACTAAATTACCTCACTCCCAATGTGAGAGCTTCTTCACTCTATATTGTCTGGTTTAGATTCTCCTATGTAAATGTCTAATTTGGATAAATTTGGATAAAGGTTGTTTTGGTTTTTTGTTTTGGTTTTGGGGGGGTTGGTTTTTTTTTTTTGTTTGTTTGTTTTTAGGCTAAGTGCTTTCATTGTATAACTGGCATTTGGAAGGAAAGGTCAAGCTTTGCATATAAAGGTTGGGGTCCTCCTTCTATTCAGTAATAAAACAATAATTGAACCTGATCACATCTCCTAGACTAACATTATTTAAGGGAGCAGATAGAAATAATTCTAGCCCAGTACACCCTCTCTCTGAGGAGAGCAAGGGACCAATCTTTGGCTCCAATTTCTTATTTCCCCTCTTGGCAAGAACTAAAATTTTTCTTGAAGAAAAGAGGGAAGAGAAGAGGCAAGAGATGTCAGTTCTGTCTCCCTTCAAGCCACACAATGACATCTCCATACTACATTCAGGAGGACTGTCCTCACTACAGTTGAATGCTCTTTTTTACAAATAACTGTCATTTCCCAGTGCTCCTTTTCACCAGTAGAATTTTCCCTTATAATAAGGAAGAATAATTAAGAAAACAACTAATCATGTCATTGTATGTTTCCTTTCATACCCATCATCTGCACCAAATGGAGTTTTCTTCATCAGTTCCCATTTCTTGCTTCAAGTCTCAGCTAAAATCCTACCTTTCATAGGAATCCTTTCCTTACCCATTTTAATTCTAGAGCCTCTCATCTTTTGATTATTTCCAATTTATCCTGTATATTGTGTATTTGTATGTTTTTTGTTTTGTTACACTATGAGTTCTTTGAAAGCAGAGGTTTTTATATTCATAACACCAACATTTAGCACAGTGCCTGGCACATAGTAGGTACTTAGCTGTCATGAAACATTCTTCCCATCACAATGGTCTGTAAAGATGATTGGAAAAGTGTCAATCAATGAATAGGGATTGCATGATTTGCAAAAACTCATTCCATTTGACCATTGGACTTTTGTGGATAACTCCTCATGAGGTGAAAGACTCTGTTTGCCTTTACTAAGTATCCAGAGAGGTGCTGACTTCATCACTCTTGGATATTCTTCATGTAAACACAACTGGAAAAGGATACCAAGAGATTCGTGGGTGGATATCAAAAGGTCAAGAATTGTTTTACTGCTTTGAGCATTTAGAATTTTGAATATTTCCCCTTCTTACTCAAATGCAGCTGTTTGCCTAGGTAGGCAGCAAGACAATTAATTCTGTCCTCTTAGGAAAGCTGTGTCTGCCTGGGTTCTTTTAGAAAATACAATTTTAATTTAGAAGTAGTGACAGTGCAATGTCCTTAATTTATCAGGGTGATAAATTATGAGGTGGCCATGATCTGGCAACATGTAGGAGAATTTATAAATACACAGATTATCAATTCTATAAATCTTATGCAACTCAGGGGTTTGGGAGTGATGGTAGGCAGAACACATCTGACTTCATACTGGGACTAAATTTGATTTTTTGGTTTTCTTTTTTTAAAATGTCCTTTTTTAAATTCATAAATACATAAAAAGGTAATTTTCACATATCAAGTAGAGCATAATACTCACCCCAAAGAACAAATGAACCTTTTTTGAAGGAGAAAATACAAGCTAACAATCTCTTGAAAAATTGCTCAAAAAGACAACCACTTCACCAAAACAACAACAACAACAACAACAACAAAACCACAAAAAGAAACCCCAAACTGAAAACCAAACTAAGAATGATCAGATTCAAAGTTGACAGGACCAATGAGGGAACAGGCACATTGTTAGTGGAATTTGCCCTGAGGCCAAAAAAAAAAAGAGTAACATGGCAGTATACAAGAGTTACAAAACTGAGTATAACCTTTCACTTCATGAATCTGTTAATGGGACTAAAAGTTAAGTTATTACATGGGGAAAAGATGCTAATTTTAAAAAAAAAGCATTCACACCTGCTTTACTTTTAGTAGTGGAAAACAATATACTCAATGATTGAGAAATGCTTGAATATAGTATGAAAATGAATCAAATAACATTCTGCTTTTTTCTGCCCCATGACAAATACAAGGAACATCATGACATATGGAAAGCCTTTTAAAAAATGATGCAAAATCAGGACACTCATAAACACCAAGTTAAAAAAAAGTAATGAGAAATGGATATGGAAGAAATTATTAAAGTGAGTTAACGTATGTTATATATATACATGTATATATGTATATGTATATGTATATGTATATATATGTATTCCCAGAGTTTATTTAATAAGTGCATGTTAAACTTACACCTATCAGATTGGCTAAAATGATTGAAAAGGAAAATGATAAATGTTGGAGAGGATATAGGAAAATTGGTACACTATGGGGCAGCTAGTTGATGTAGTGGATAGAGCATCAGCCTTGAAGTCAGGAAGACCTGAGTTCAAATGTGGCCTCAGACACTTAACATGTTCTAACTGTGTGACTTAATCCAAATTTCCTCAGAAAAAAAAAAAAAAGATACACTAAAGAATTGGTGGAGTTGTTACAGGAGCCACCTACTAATGGCTTCTGAGTGTTATGGGAGCCACCTGCTAGTGGGTGCTGGGAATCTAATTCTGACCAGCAAAACAGATCCCTTCATGTGAGAGGATGATAATATTACATTGAGAATGAGAGGCAATTGCATTCTCTGACCTTTCTCCTCTTCCTTCTTGCCTCCAATTTATTTCATTCCCAATTCACAAGCAACATCTGAGTCAGTAAAGGCTGATCTGCAATTCCTTCAAGTGTGTTATGATTCACAGCTGTGGGGGGATTTTGGAGAATCAACCTGCCCCTTAGGGGGCAACCAACACTTAGGTGTGTATGGTCCTTAACAGAATTGTAAACTGATCTAACCATTCTGGAGAGCAGTTTGGAACCATGCCTGAAGAGCTATAAAACTGTGTATATTCTTTGATCCAGCAATATTTCTAGGTCTGCCTCCCAAAGAGAACATTAAAAAGGGGAAAGGATCCATATGTACAAAAATGTTTATATCAGCTCTCATTGTGGTGGTAAAGAATTGGAAATAGAGGGGATATGGGGATATATACTGGGGAATGGCTGAATAAGTTGTGGAGTATGAATGTAATGAAATACGATTATTCTGTAAGAAATGAGCAGTTTTAAAACAAATGCAGACAAGATTAGGAGGGAAGCATCAAATTGGGAAATCATCTTTACATTTAATGGTTCTGATAAAGGCTTCATTTCTAAAATTTATAGAGAATTGTCTCATATATATAAGAATTCAAGCCACTCTTCAATAGATAAGTGGTCAAGGGATATGAACAGACAATTTTCAGATGATGAAATTAAAACCATCTCTAGTCATATGAAAAGTTGCTCCAAATCACTATTGATCAGAGAAATGCAAATTAAGACAACTCTGAGATACCACTACACACCTGTCAGATTGGCTAAAATGACAGGAAAAGATAACGATGAATGTTGGAGGGGATGTGGGAAAACTGGGACACTAATACATTGTTGGTGGAACTGTGAACGGATCCAACCATTCTGGAGAGCAATTTGGAGCTATGCTCAAAAAGTTGTCAAACTGTGCATACCCTTTGACCCAGCAATGTTTCTACTGGGCCTATATCCCAAGGAGATCTTAGAGGAGGGAAAGGGCCCCACATGTGCAAGAATGTTTGTGGCAGCCCTTTTTGTGGTGGCTAGAAACTGGAAACTGAAGGGATGCCCATCAATTGGAGAGTGGCTGAATAAATTATGGTATATGAATGTTATGGAATATTATTGCTCTGTAAGAAAGGACCAGCAGGACGATTTCAGAGAGGCCTGGAGAGACTTGCATGAACTGATGCTGAGTGAAACGAGCAGAATCAGGAGATCATCATACACAACAACAACAGTATTACATGATGATCAATTCTGATGGACATGGCTCTCTGCAACAAAGAATTGTCTCAAACCAGTTCCAATTGTTCACTGAAGAAAACCATATACACCCAGAGAGAGGGAAATGAAATATGGACCACAACGTAACATTTTCATGATCTCTATTGACATTTGCTTGCATTGTGTTGCCTTTCTCTGATTCTTTTTTTTTTTTTCTTGTAGATAGGATTTTTCTTGCATAACTTCTCAAGCATTTCAACATTATTAACATGTAGTGGACTTCCTGCCATCTAGAGGAGGGGAGGGGACTGGGGGTAAAATTTGTAATGGAAAGCTTTGTAAAGATCAATGTTGGGGAACTACCCATACATATGTTATACAAATAAAAAGCTTTAATAAAAAAAAAAGAAATGAGCAGTTTTTCAACAATGAGGTAATTCAAGGCGATTCCAATAGACTTGGGATGGAAAGTGCCATCTGCATCCAGAGAATGTGGATCAAAGCATAGTATTTTCACTTGTTGCTTGCTTGTTTTTGTGTTTGTTTGTTTCATTTTCTTCTCATGGTTTTTTTCCCCCTTTTAATTTCTTTTTTGCTCAGCATGTTGAATGTTGAAATATGTTTAAAAGAATTGCACACATTTAACCTATATCAGATTGCTTGCTGTCTTGGGAAGGTGGAAGGGGGAAAGAGGAGAAAAATATGGAATGCAAGGTTTTGTGAAAGTGAATGTTGAAAACGATCTTTGCATGTATTTGGAAAAATAAAACACCATTAGAAAATCATATAAACAAATAATAAAACACAAAAAGAAATGATAAGCAGATAGATTTCAGAAAACCCTGAAAAGATTTACATGAACTGATGCTGAGTGAAATAAGCAGAACAGGAGAACATTGTACACAATAACAGCAACATTATGTAGATGATCAACTTTGATAGACTTAGCTCTTCTCAGCAATACAATGATCTAAGACAATTCCAAAAGATTCATGATGGAAAATGCTATCCACATCCAGAGAAATATATAGAGTCTGAATGCAGATTGAAGCATAGTATTTTTACTTTTTTGTTTTTAATTTCTTGTGGTTTTTCCCTTTTGTTCTGATCCTTCTTTTATAACATGATTAATGTGGAAATATGTTTAATATGATAGTACATGTAAACCCATGTTAGATTGATTGCTGTCCTGGGGAGGAAGGAGGGGAGGGAAGGAGAAAAATGGAAATAAAAATATTATAAAATTATATAAATTTTAAAAACTAATAAATTTAAAAATAAATGTGTAAATTAGTTGATTTAAAATTGTTATATCGTCAAATAAAACAACCTCCCACCTTGATTCTAGTATTTGTTTAAAAAACTATTCCAATGTATAATTACACTTTATATGTTGGTTATATGTATATTATTGTATATTGTATGTATATTATTGAAATGCCTGAAGCATAACCATAAAGAAGACAATAGAGACATTGTAACATAGTGTATAGTGAATAAAGTTCTGGAATTGGAATCAGAAAGACCTAAGTTCAAATCCTATCTCACACACTTAGCTGTGTGACCCTAGGAAAGTCCTTCAGACTTAACTAATTTTTTTTCCTTTTTGAACTTGTTTTATTGGCTTTTTAAAAAAAATTTAATAATAGCTTTTTTTATTTTCAAAATACATGCAATGATAGTTTTCAACATTCACCCTTGCAAAACTTTGTATTCCAAATGTTTCTTCCTCCTTTCCTCCCCCCCACCTCCCTTAGACACTAAATAATCAATTAAAAATTCCACATTTATCATGCTGCACAAGAAAAATCGAGAAAAAATCAATCAAGAATAATTGGATGCACATCACACATCTAATATGGGCAAACTTCTCTGTTTGCCCAGTCTCTCCATAATTTTTTTGTCTATAAAATGGAGATGATAATACTATCACAGAATTATGATGATTATTAAATGAGAATGCATATAAAGCAAGGTACTCAAAATATTTATTGTTGTTCCTGGGAATAAAAATGGAAGATGGAGAGGTAATTAAAACAGGGCCTTTAAATTTCATTCAGGAATTGGGATTACTAAAGAAGGTCCCCTTTACAAAAAGATTTTCTGCAGGAATGAAGGTTGCATGTGTTTTGAAAATAAAAACCTTTAAAAATAAAAAAATAAGTTTAAATTTTTTTAATTAAAAAAAAGGTTTTCTTTTCCTCTTGTTTAAACTTATTTTTTTCCTCATGATTTTCATTTTCAGGGAGGAATGATCATAATGCTCATTTCATCAGTGGTCATTGCTGTGCTTTCTGCCATTAATGTTGGCAAAAGCATCATGTATATCATGACATTTCATCTTGTGGCTACCTCTGCTCTGATGCCTTTCATTGGCTTCACCCTGGGTTACATCCTCTCAGCTATCTTACGTCTCAATGAACGGTAGGTATGATTTTTGGCTTTTATCTTCCATTATAGTCCTACTTTTTTCTATTTTTAGTTTGTTTAAGGAGGAACTAGAAGATCCCTGCATTTTCCCAAGTTTGTGGGCAGTGGATTCTTGGCATTGCTCTTAGGTAGGAGGGTAGAGAGTAAACAAAGAGAGTTTGGTGTAGTGTCCCAAATGTATTAGATGCACTAGATGGTGTAGTGGATAGAGCATCAACTCTGAATTTAGGAAGACTTGAGTTCAAAGCCAGTCTCAGACACTTAACATTTCTAGCTGTATAACTCTGGCTGGACAAGTCCCTTAACCCCCAATTGCCTCAAAACAAACAAACAAAAAAAAAAAAAAGAATAAACAAAGAAAATGAAATAGGAAAATTTAGGAAAGGGTAATTTAGTTTGGCTAGAGTATAAAGTGTATTAAAGAGAATAATGGGAAATAAAATTAAAAGGTGTCACAAAATCTCAGACTTAGAAATTACCCCAAGAGCCATGAAGTCAACTATGACTTGAACTAAAACATACCCAGTAAGGGGGTCACTGAACTTTTCCTTGAAGAGCTCAAATAAGCATAAGTCCACCATACCTCCAGTTCTACCGTCTCTGCCCAAACATAACACAGCTAATTTCTTCCCCATGACAACTCTTCAAATATATGTCCCCTAAATATTCTCATCTCCAGGCTGAATATATGAGGATCAATTGACCCTCATCTGGCATGTTGCTCTTTAGTTTATTTCTATTCTTCCTAAAATCTAGCCTCCAGAAATGAATCTGTTCAATCGGTTCATTTTTCAGTTGGGTCCAACTTTTGTGACTCCATCTGGGGTTTTCTTGGCAAAGAAACTGGTGGGATTTGCCATTTCTTTCTCCAGATCGTTTTACAGATGAAGAAACTGAAGCAAACAGATAAATGACTTGCTTAGGGTAACACAGCTTGTAAATGTCTGAGACCAGATCTGAACTAAGGAAGATGTTTTCCTGTCCAGTGTGTCATATAGCTGTAGCTACCCGAATAGCATACTCCAAATGTAATCTGACTATGGAAAGAAGAGAATAGCAGCTTTGTAACTTCCCTAATTCTGAATGATGTGATTTAGGAGAGCAATTTAGCTACCAAATGTTGGGATTTGGTTATATAAAGAATTCACATTGGTCGTTCTCTTTAACAGGTAGATATATTTAGAAGAGGTTATAGACAAAATGAAGAGATATAATTGACACCAAGAATGATAAATATGAAATAGAATTAGGAGAGCATGTTACAATGGAAAAGGCAAGTTTCCCAGTGTAACTCACAATTAACCAGGAGAAAGGAAACATCCCATGAGATTGAAGTATGCCCTCAGTTGGCAGGCTAAATTCATAGAGGATTTAGCATCCTAAAAGGGTTAATTAAGTACAAGGAGAAAGATACAATGAGGCATGGTGGGGGAATGAGGAAAGATATCACGTGGCATGGGGGAGAAGGGAGGGGAAAGATGCCATGGAGCAGAGTGCCCTGGCAGACTGACCACAAAGGGGCTCAACAAAGATGGTGTAGCTATTGATCAGAGAAATGCAAATCAAGACAACCCTGAGGTACCACTACACACCTGTCAGATTGGCTAAAATGACAGGAAAAGTTAATGATGAATGCTGGAGGGGATGTGGGAAGGTTGGGACACTGATGCGTTGTTGGTGGAACTGTGAACGGATCCACCATTCTGGAGAGCAATTTGGAACTATGCTCAAAATGTTATCAAACTGTGCATACCCTTTGACCCAGCAGTGTTTCTATTGGGCTTATATCCCAAAGAGATCTTAAAGGAAGGAAAGGGACACACATGTGCAAGAATGTTTGTGGCAGCCCTTTTTGTAGTGGCTAGAAACTGGAAACTGAATGGATGCCCATCAATTGGAGAATGGCTGAATAAATTATGGTATATGAATGTTATGGAATATTATGGTTCTGTAAGAAATGACCAGCAGGACGATTTCAGAGAGTCCTGGAGAGACTTGCATGAACTGATGCTGAGTGAAATGAGTAGAACCAGGAGATCATTATATACGGCAACAACAATACTATATGATGATCAATTCTGATGGACATGGCTCCCTTCAACAATGAAATGTTTCAAACCACTTCCAATTGTTCAGTGAAGAAAGCCATATACACCCAGAGAGAGGGATATGAAATGTGGACCACAACATAACATTCTCATACTCTTGATTGATGTTTGCTTACATTGTGTTTCCTTTATCTGATATGTCTTTTGTGTAGATACGATTTTTCTTGCACAACAATGATAAGTTTGGAAATATGTATACATATATTCGATTTGTCAAGTATTTTAACATAATTAACATGTAGTGGATATCCTGCCATCTAGGGGAGGGGTGGGGAGTTGGGGGGAAAAATTTGTAACAGAAAGCTATATAAGGGTTAATGTTGAAGAATTACCCACACATATGTTATGCAAATAAAATAAAATTAAAAAAAAAAGAATAAAAGCCAATTGATAAAAGGTGAAAAAAAAAAAACAAAGATGGTGTGGGTCATAGATTTATAGGGGAAATTTAACCTCAGGGGTTTGATATAACTTGAATTTTTTACTTCACATAGCAAGGCAAGGTGAGGCTACCTAAGACCTCCACAGAGGATGGAACTATAAAATTCAGTACCCTTCCCTGCTTGCTTCAGGAAGTAATTTTATCAATATTTCAGACTCTGTCAACCCTACCTAATTATCATTCCTCAACACAATGGCTACAATTATTTTAGCTTTTCGGATTGAATTCGTAATTCCTTAAAACAAAACAAAAATAAAACTGATTTTTCAGACAATTTGATATCCAGCTATATCTAGAATTT
The DNA here is from genome assembly GCA_023553655.1 of Myrmecobius fasciatus. NCBI lineage: Eukaryota > Metazoa > Chordata > Mammalia > Dasyuromorphia > Myrmecobiidae > Myrmecobius > Myrmecobius fasciatus. The sequence goes on along the minus strand of JAJPUD010011289.1, from coordinate 23,714 downwards.
ATGAAATTGATTTTTAAAAATCAATAAAATTTCATGATTAAAATTTAATTTTAAGAAAATATATAAATTTTGATAAAAATTTTAAAAATTTTTATAAAGAGAAGTCATTTCTATAAAATTTCACCTTCTTAGACATAGTTGTTCTAGCCTTTCAAGATGTTTTTGGATTTGTCATCCAATGTAATGAATCCGCCTCTTCTGGCTTTGGTGTCATTGCAGATTGAATAAACATGTCATCTAGGCTTTTATCCAAGTCATTAATAAAAACCTTAAACATAAGGCCAAGCGCAGTGACAATAAACCAGAAATGACCACTCAGGTGCAAACAAGATGCTTATTTTACATCCATCAGTTTATCTATTACCAATTCAATGCATTTTGATCTCATGAAGAAAGGACGGAAAAGATCACAATAGTAATTAATACTCCTGAAGTTACTTCTCTGATGGTCTGTGGACTGATATGTCTCCACAGATGTAGACGCACTGTCAGCATGGAAACTGGATGCCAGAATGTTCAGCTGTGTTCTACCATCCTCAATGTGGCCTTTCCTCCAGAAGTGATTGGACCACTCTTCTTTTTTCCTCTCCTCTATATGATTTTCCAACTTGGGGAAGGGCTTCTTCTTATTGCCATCTTTAAGTGCTACAATAAAATCAGGACTCCCAAGGGTAAGTATTGAAACACTTCTTCCTAACTTCTGTGACCGCTAAATCTGACCTGTCACAGAGAAAATAATAAATAGCTCTCTTTTCATGGGGCACTGTTCTTTCAAGCTAGGGACTTTTATAAAGTGAGCCATTTATTTCCTTCTCAGCAACATCCTATTGGTATTAGGATTTAGGATTCTGCTGAGGGAAATGTACTGTGATACATAGAAACTAGGACCTGGAGAAACAGTAATTGTAACAAAAAAAACTATAGAAATGGAAAAAAAATGTAAGGATGTAAGGAATAGTATGACAGGCTCTATTCAAACTATCTCTAAGGTAAAATTAACTAAGTTCTACAGAACAGTCAAATTTCTGCCTTGACCTTAACCTCTATTGTCCTCAATTCCTTATCCATAAAGTGAAGAGACTGAATTAAATAGCCTTTAAGGCTCTTCCAGTTCTAACTTTTTGATCCTAGGATCAAAGCTAAAAAGAGATTCCTGAACCCTGAATCATATACTGTACTAAGGAAAACTTTCAGTAGCTATGGGCCTGATAGTGGACAAAACAGTTAACTTCTCAGATTAAAATGCATAACTTTTTTTTTTGCAAGTTCTGGTTATTAATGCTGGAGTAGTGATTTCTAAACACAGATTACCTCGACTTAAATGAGTTCAAAGCACTTTATTGTCAAGGATTTTAAGATCTGAAAACTCATTGAGATCATATAATCCAGAGGTTCTTAATCTGGGATTTGTGGATTTGTTTTAAAAATGAATATATTCTTTTTTTTATTTATTAAAACATTTTATTTGCAAAACATATGTATGGGTAATTCTTCAACATTAACCCTTTCTGTTACAAAATTTCCCCCCCTATTCCCCATCCCTCCCCTAGATGGCAGGATATCCACTACATGTTAATTATGTTAAAATATTTGACAAATCGAATACATATATATATATATATATATATATATATATATATATACACACACATATTTTCATACATCATTTTTGTGCAAAAGAAACCAAAAGAAAGAAAAATCAGAGAAAGGAAACACAATGCAAGCAAACATCAATTGAGAGCATGAAAATGTTACGTTGTGGTCCACATTTCACACCCCTCTCTCTGGGTGTATATGGCTTTCTTCACTGAACAATTGGAATTGGTTTGAAACATTTCATTGTTGAAGAGAGCCATGTCCATCAGAATTGATCATCATATAGTATTGTTGTTGTCATGTATAATGATCTCCTTGTTCTGCTCAAAAAATGAGTATATTCTGATAATTGCATTGTAGTATAATTTATTTTCTATGCATTTTATTTTATGCCTTTAAAATCATTATCTTAACAGGTCTGATAGTCATCAGACTGCTAAAGGGGTCTATGGCACAAAAATATCTGATTCATCATTCCATCTGTGGATAAAAGTACATAGAATGACCTGACTAGAGAGCAATAAGTAGTAAGAAGAAATTGCCATCTTATAACTCCTTTCTTTCTCAAGAATAGTTCCTTTTTCTCTTCCTCTTCCTTCTTCTTTCCCCACTGTCCACCATTTGAATAGCCTGTCAGGCTCAGGCACTTTGGCAAGTTACTTAACCCTGTTTACCTCAGTTCTTCATCTGTTGAAATGAGATGGAGAAGAAAATGCCAAGCCATTATAGTATCTTTACCAAGAAAACCTCAAATGAGGTCAGATCACAACTGAAACAACTGAAAAACAATACATAAATATAAAAAATACTTAAATAAAAAGTTCTACTTTTAGTGGTGGTGAGACAGGTGGATGCAGAACAATAACAATGCTACATTATAGCCAAATAAGTGAAGGAGCTCAGAAACAAGTGCATGTCTCCTATGCCAAGACAGGGCAAGGCAAAAAGAATAAGGATAGTCAATTCTTTTATATTCCCAGCCACATCTGCTTTGCCATCATTTTAACCAACAAATTGGATTGCTGATAGAGAGAAGTCTTTCACACTTTGATAGCAGTCCTCAGTATTTTGTCTTTGTTTTTGTTTTTCCTTCTTGGCATGGAAAAGGAAATTACTTTGCAACTATTTTCCTTGTCAAGCTGCCACTGTTAAAACTGGCCCCAGTGTGCCTCTGGCCCTGCACAACCACTTCCCAGTTGAACAGTAGGATCAGCATCAAACTTTTCTCAACCTTTTCCCTTTTTTAAAAAAGCTTTTTATTTTCAGAACATATGCAGATTATTTTCAACATTCATCCTTGCAAAACCTTGTGTTCCAAGTTTTTTTTCTCCCTCCCTTCCCTACACTAGATGGCAAGTAATCCAATATATGTTAAACATGTGCAATTTTTCTATACATATTTCTACAATTATCATGCACAAAAAATCAGATCAAAAAAGGAAAAAAAATGAGAATAACAAAATGCAAGCACAAAAAAGTGAAAATACTATATTGTGATCCACACAGTCCCCACAGTCCTGTCTCTGGGTGCAGATAGCTCTCTCCATCACAAGACCATTGGAATCGGCCTGAATCACTTCACTATTAAAAAGAGCCATGTCCAGCAGAATTGATTGTCACATAATCTTGTTGCTGTGTATAATGTTCTCTTGGTTCTACTCATTTCACTCAGCATCAGTTCATGTCTTTCCAGGCTTCTCTGAAATAATCCTGCTGATCATTATTATAACAATAATATTTCATATTATTCATATGCCATAACTTATTCAGCCATTCTCCAACTGATGGCCATATCTCAACTTTTCCAAGGTCAGCTTATTTCTATCCTCTGTCTAAACTTTGGTCTGTGATTTCTTGCTTGGCCGCCCATATGGACTTCATTAATATCTCCCAAAATGCATCTTCCTACAAGATCAAATCAACCCTGAAACTCAAACCTTCTCAGTAACCCCTCTTGGGTACCTCCATCCCTCTTATTGGAGATGGTGGAAGGTGGACATCAGTTCCTTGAGATCCTGTGTAAAAAGGAGGCCTACAGCAATCACTTTCTTATGTCCTCTAATCTTTCCCTCCCTACCTTTTTCAGTTTCCCCCATTAGAGTGTGAACTCCCTGAGGGCAGGGACTGTCTTTTGCCATCCTTTACTCCCTGGAGACTGGTCCTGTCCACAGGGAGTCTACCATGTGCTATATTTCCTAATAGCTCTTACTGAGAAATATTTAATGATCATATTGAATCCTTTAAAGCAACAGTAACATCAAATCATTCAAAATTAAAGTACTATGGATACTATGCTTGCTTCTAAGATAAGTGGCAAGTCTTTCCTAAAGCTGAAGCTTTTGACAATGTATTCTCCATATTATAAGGAAAAGTTTATTTGGGCTATCTATAGCCAGTAATTATTCTCCATATAAATTTTTTAGTCACAAACCAAGAAGGTTCAGTGGAATGAAAAAAAATGAGCATGATGTGATGTTTTGGGTGTTATTATTTTCAAAATTATGCTGACTCAATAGTATTAAAAAGATCTCCACAAAGTAAGAGTGATAGACATATGGGGCATCTAGGTGGCACAGTGGATAATGTTGGGATTGGTGTCAGAAAGATCTAAATTCAAATAGACATAACTTCTTGATGCCTTATTTTCTTCATTTGCAAAATACCAACACTCTTCCAAGTTTTTTGAGGATAAAGATTTTTTTTTTGAGAGTGAAGAGATTTTTATTTTTGTAAGACTTTGTATTCCAATTTTTTATCCCTCCCTTCCTCACTTTCCTCTTCCCCAAGACAACATTCTGATAAGTTAAATATGTGCAATTTTTAAAAACATATTTCCATATTCATCATGTTACACAAGAAAAATCAAATCAGAAGGGAAAAAGTCACAAGAAAGAAAACAACCACCAAAAAAACCCTGAAAATACTATGCTTCAATCCACATTCAGTTCTCTCTGGATGTGGATCACATTTTCCATCCTAAGTGTATTGGAATTGTTTTGAATCAACAAATTGCTGAGAAGAGCCAAGCCCATCACAGTTGATCATCACATAATCTTGCTGTTATGTGTACAATGTTCTCCTAGTTCTACTCACCTCATTAAGCATCAGTTCATCTAAGTCTTTCCAGGTTTTTCTGAAATCAGCCTGCTTATTATTTCTTATGGAAAAATAATATTCCACTATATTCATATACCATTATTTAGCCATTCCCCAACTGAGGGGCATCCACTCAATTTACAATTCCTTGCCACTACAAAAAGAGCTGCTTTAAGTGAGATAATTATAAAAGACTTTGTAAACCTTAAATAATTTTATAAATATTACATCTTCTAACTTCTTTTTATTAATATGACCTATGGACACTACCAATTATAAACTACATGTAAGGATATGAGGGAAGCCTTGTATACTAATGTGTGTAATGATAATTAGTTCTCTAATTAGTACTTAAACTATTAAACTTCTTAAACTATTGGTTGAGACACCATATGGGATCTCATAACTGAATGTGATTTGGTGTTAAGGAATTATTGTACACGTTTTATATATCTGGGGTAATGTAAAAATTTCTTGGGCAAAAACAGGTCATGAGTGGAAAAAGTTTAAGCCCTGATTTTTCTTCATATGATTTCCTTTTTGATTTTCTTCATATGATTATAGATATCTTTGATTTTTTTGGAAAACTGTTCATTTATCTGGTATATTTATCATTATCTGGTTCCTTTGACCATTTATCAATTGGGGAAAGATTCTTATTTTTACAAATTTCACTGTTTTTTATATATTTGAGAATTAAGGCCTTCATCAGAGAAATTTGATGTAAAATTTTATGTTACTTCATTGTGTATGGTGCCTTTTATGTAGCTTCTTTAATCTCTTTTAATTAGGTTTGTTTTTTGCTTTTCCTTTTGAGATAATGGTTGCCACCCCCCTTTTTTTTAGTTCAGGTTCAGCATAATAGATTTTACTCCAGTTCCTTATTTTCACTGTATGTTTCGAGTATATTTCTTATTGTTGGATTCTGATTTTAATTCATTCAGCTGCCTACTTTCATTTTATGGAGGAGTTCATCCCATTCCCAGTTATTTGCTTCCATTCCATTTTCTTCTAATTATCTTTTTCTTTTTACCCTGTCCTGCCTCAAAAGTTTATTTCTCATCATTGCCGTCTTTCTCTCCCTTTTATCACATAATCCTTTTTTTCTTACCACCTTTTCCTACTTCCCTTCTGGATTTCTATATCCAGCTGGATGTGCATGTAGTATGTATACACAAATATATTCTTTCCTTTTAGAATCAATTCCAATGAAAGTGAGGTTCAAATATTGCCTGCCATCTCCCTCAACCCACCCATTTTCCCTTCTACTGTAAAAACTTTTCCTTGAGTGCCTCTTTTATGTGAGATTTTCCTCCATTCTTTTTCTCCCTTCTGTCTCATAGTGCACCCTTCTTTCTCTTTCATTTTCTTCTGTAAGATTTCCTAACAAAATTGACTCATACCTGTGCCTTCTATGTAGACTTTTTTTTTCCCCTGAGGCAAATGGGGTTAAGTGATTTGCCCAGAGTCAAACAGCTAGGAAGTGTTGTGTTTGAGACCAGGTCCTCCTAACTTCAGGGCTGGTGCTCTATCCAATGCTCCACCTAGCTGCCCCTATGTAGACTCTTTTTAACTGTATAAGCAGTTTAACCTCGAGTCCCTTATTTCTTTCATGTTTACCTCTTGTGGTGTGTCAAATTTTCTATTCAGCTCTGGTCTTTTCATTAGGAAGGCTTGAAAATTCTCTATTTCATTCTTTTTTCCCTGAAGGATTATATGCATTTTTTTCTAGGCAGGTAATTCTTGATTGTAATCTTAGCTCCTTTGCTTTCTGGAATATCATTCTGAGCTCTCTGCTTCTCTAACATGGAAGCTGCAAAATCTTTTGTGATCCTCACTGTGGCTCCATATTTGAACTCTTTCCAGAATTTTCTCCTTCACCTGAGACTCTGGAATTTGACTATAATATTTCAGTGAGTTTTCACTTTGGAATATTTTAGTCATCTTTCCATTTCTACTTTACCTTCTGGATCTAGGGTATTGGTGTAGTTTTACTTTATAATTTTTTGAAATATATCTAGGCTCTTTCTTTGATCATGGTTTTCTGGCAGTCCAGTTTTTGTTTTCTTTTTTTGAGGCAGTTAAACTATTTGTCTAGGATCATACAACTAGTAAGTGTCCAAGGCCAGATTTGAACCCAAAAATCTGGCTCTCCTGACTCTAAGGCCAGTGCTCTATCAACTGTGTTATCTAGCTGCCCCAATCCAAAAAATTCAAACCATTTTCCACATTTTCTGTTAACATACTTTAAATTTTATTTTATCACTCTTTTGCTTTGTTTTTGATGTCTCTTGGAGTCATTAGTTTCCACTTGCCAATTCTAATTTTTAAGGAATTGTCAGTGAGCTTCTCTTTTTTTCCACTTGTCCAATTCTTTCTAAAGTTTTCGGTGAATTTTTGTGTCTCCTTTATCATTAAATGGATTCTGTATTTCAGTTTGTTTTTGTGTCCTCTTGCCAAGCCCATTTTTATTTCTTTGGAAAACAGATTTTTCTACTACTATTCATCTCTTTAATGCTTCCTGGAATTCTTGTTGGACTTGTGTCCAATTTGAACTTTTGAGACTTTCCCCTTGTCTTCAGATTTTGTGTCTTGTTCTTTCCTGCCACTGTAGTCCTTTTATGGTCAACTTTTTTTCTTTGCTAATTTTTTTTTAGTCTATTTCTCGACTTTGAACTTTGTTAAAGTTGGGCTCTCTTTACCTGGTGGTGGGGAAGCACTGGTGTAAGCTTCTTGCTCTTGGGGACAATTTTAGAACTAATTCTTGGGGCCTCTAAGTTTTCAGAGCTTTGAAGGTAGTATGGTCTCTCCTCTCCTGGTCTGCACTTAGATCTTTACCTGGAAGTTCTCCAAAGCCACAAGATAACTCTTTGACTTGATAGAAGGCAAAAAGGCAAAGTACAGAGGCTTGTACACTAGCCATGTATTGACCCTGATAGAAAAATTAAAGCCTATTTTCTCTCATGTATTCCCTTTGAATGCAGCTAGGGAGGAAATGGGGCCTACATAACTCACTGAGTGCCTTTTGTAAGCCCTGTATTTTGGCTCAATAGTTCATCAAACATTTTCTCTTATTTATATAATAAGCAGACCAGAAACATTTGCTCGTGCTCCAAAATCTAAAATTAACAGCATGCTACATAAGGACTGAACTCACTGGCCACGTCCACCCATTACAACTGTAATATTAATACATTTGTCCTGTTCTAATGAGGTTTTATATCTGAGCACATAATATTTTTAATGTGTTGTCATGCAATTATTTTATTGGTTTAATGTTAGTTATGTCACAAAACACTTTTAAGGATCAAATTGCTTTTGAAGGCATTTGAATTAATTTGAAATTTTTTAAGAATTGAGGTTTAGACCAGTTCCAGTTGGCCTGTGGGATCTGAGTCTGGACCACAATGTAGCATTTTCTCACACTCTATTGATGTTTGCTTACATTATGTTTTCCTTCTCGGGTTTTTGTTTTTTTTTCTGTACAGCAAGATAACTGTATAAATATATATACACATATTTGATCTGTCAAATATTTTAACATAATTAACATGTATTACACTTCCTGCCATTTATGAGGGGATGGGGGGAAGGGCGGGGGATAGGAGGGAAAAATTTGTAACAGAAAGCTTTGCAAGGGGTCAATGCTGAAAAATTACCTTGCATGTTTTACAAATAGCTTTAATTTAAACAAAAAAGAATTGAGGTTTAGAGAGATATTTTAAGTTTTAATGGGAACAGAAAAAAGTGAATACGAAAAGTAGATTTTAGGATTTTAATTGGGCCTTGAATAGATATTTAATTTAATGAGTGAATTAATGACCCAAAGATGAATGAATGAAAAAATACTAAACTTTATGTGCCAAAAGCTATGCTAAATTCTGAGGATACAAATACAAAAGCAAAAATGGTCCCTGTCCTTAAGATATTACATTCTAATGGGGGGAGAAAAACGCATATAGACTGAAGACCAGGAAGGGGCACTTTGGTCCAGAATGTTACATAATTAGTGTACAGGGCCAAAAAGTTGATTAACATGCCCCCATCAGAAACACTGGCAGAAATATGATCAAAATTCTAGAACTGGAGTTGAGTTGGGAGAGAAGTTTATGTATATGGCAGCATATATTGCTATTGATGAGATGGCTAGATTTATCCTGCAAGTGTTGGGTTAAGGAAGTCACCAATGAAGACAGTGGGACCTTAGGATTCCATGCTTGGGATAAGAATTAAAACCTCGGGGCAGCTAGATGGCACAATGAAGCAGCAGCCCTGAAGTCAGAAGGATCAGAAGGACCTGAATTCAAATCCGACCTCAAGACACTTAATACTTCTTAGCTGTGTGACCCTAGCAAGTCACTTAACCCCAATTGCCTCAGCAAAAAAATAAAATAAAATAAAACCTCCAGGGCATGATTTCTGGTCCCAGCAGAAACGCTGTTTGCTGGCAAGGCTATCCAAATTGGAAAGTGAATAAGCAAAACAAAAATATTTTTATGGGTGGCTTAAAATTTAAAATAATATTTTAAGCATCTATGGTCAGGTGATGATCTAAGTCAAGAGTGATCTGACACTATGACATCTGTACCCTCTCTCATTCACATAGGTATGATTCAGATTCATGGATTTAGAGCTGAAATGAATGTTAAGAGGACAAAGATTTCTTCTTTTACAAATGAGGGAATTTAATTAAATGACTTTTAACTAATATCTGGAGTGATTTGAATTGAGGTATTCCTAAATCCAAATCCAGCACTCTTACTAAATGGCAACAAAAACTGATTACCAATTAAACCTTATTAGCAAATTTTCTGGTTACCTAGAAGCCAATTAATCAGTCTTGAGGACTCGAGACAATTTTAACTAGAGTCAAAATTAAGAGACCATTCATAACCTGAGATCAGATTCAACTGAATGAGATCTCACTTCATACTTTTTCTGAAATACACACACACACATACACACACATCCCCTGGATCCTAAAGATGTAATTAGAATTAATATCCATCCTTTCTTCTCTTGCAATGCTCTGAAAGGCCTTCAAAGAATATTGGACTAGAACATGAATTCCAAGGCTTTGAAAAGGTACTTTATCTGTAAACTTGGCAAGGGAGAAAGGTTAAATAAAACTCAAGCTTCTAAAAATCAGTGAGAAAAGAGGAAGCGGTACAGAATAGATTCTAACAGATTGGCATTCTTGGGTATTTCTTGTTCCTGACTTCTGCTTCTGGATAAACTTGTCTGATTTGGTGTCTGTTCTTCCTTTCATCCCCCTTATAGATAAAACAAAAATGATCTACACAGCTGTAAATGACACTGCCAATGAAGCAGGAGCAAGAATTATGGTCAATGGTATCAATGTGGCCTAGACTTAGTCTACCTCACAAGCAACTAGATCTACAGATTGCCATTCCAAATGCTAGCAAGGCATGAAATACACAGCAGAAAGAACAGCATTATCTGAAATAAAGGGTAAACCCTCCTGTGCCCTGCGTAAACAATCCCATTTATAACCACTAAAGTGATCATGATACTACCCCTAGATGTTATGTCCATCTGAGCAACTTAATAGCCAACACTAACTTGGAACTTTTCTGGTTACACACAAAAAATAAAGTCTGACTAATGGAATTTGGTGAATTTTTGTTGATAGGACTGTTTTAATTAGGAAAATGTATACCTAGATTCTCATTTCAGTGTATTGCCTTTTGCCTCAAAACTTAGTTATCAATTCTATTTTAGTGAAAAAATTGAATTTTGCCAAAAATACATTCCAAACATACCCTCCCCACCAAAATAACACTACAAAGGCAGATTCTCATTTTTACTTTGTTTTAGCAATTTACCACCAAATTGTTTTATATTCGATCTGATTGCCTTTTGGTTTTACCATTATTTATTTTATTGTAGCCATTGTTAAACATTCAAGTTCATTTTCATAACTCACTAAAAATCAACTTCAAAGCACATTTGAATATCCTTAGGACAGGAGAGAAAAAGTCATAGGGGGCAAGGGAGATGTCAGATGCTCCCCTAAGTTGTTCACTTTTAACACCTGTTTCCAGATAGTCATGTTTTACATTCATAAAAATTTTTTGAGGCAATCGTTCTGGATAAGCATCCCCTTTTGGCCACTCCAATACAAACTTTCCTTTGGCATTTAAAGCCTTTCAGTCACAATAATCAGAGTCCTGGGCTTTACATTTTGGGAAAGAATATGTACACAGAAATATAGCATTCTCTCTAGTCTACTTGTATTCAGACTTGCAGTAGATCCCTTAAGAGGCATTACTCCTAGGTTCTAAAATGTGGTGGGCAGAGCTCACAAGCCATCAACAGCCAAGACTCGTGACTATGCCAAATAATGCAATATATGCAAAGCATGTTAATTTCATAGTGAAATAATTTAAAGACCAAAGAACTTTTTCCTAGAGACAATTATGCAGACTGTTAGGTTGATGTTGACATTGATGACATTGTAAACTCTTCATGCACTCATCTCAAATAGGATTCCTTACTAGTCTAGTCTTCACTCTTTCATACAGGACCCAATTCCCTTCCAAACTCAGGGTGCAAGTGCCAGCCCCTTCAATAGTTAACTTATTTGTGACTTTGAAGAGTATCTAAGCTCTTTAGGGAGAAACCAAACCCTCTTTTACCTTCCTAGGACTAAGTGGAAAACACATACTGAAAGAACATCCCAGACCTCTCACACACATTTTATAGGTTGTTTACAAAGTGTAACAATTCAAAAAACTCCACCAATACTTTTTTATTAAATGTTTGTGTAAACAAGTACTCAAAACTGGTTGGTGCAAAGATGCAACAATACCTTCCTGTGCTACTTTGTGTAAACATTAACAAGTACAATGTATACAAAAATAATTTTAGATTGCTATCAAGTCAATATTGTTGGTAGCACCTGAAATGGATCTTGATAAGCCACAGGAAATGGCTTATCCACTTGCACAAAGGCAGAGATAGAAGGAAATAAAGAGGCAAAAGCTATTTTGTCAGCTAAAGGGAAACATGAAATATGCTTGGGGAAAAAAAAGCACATTTGACCAAATTATGTCAGGTTCTAAATTTTATTTTAAGAGCAACAAGGAGGCAATGTTTTTGGACATATGTTGTGTAATGTATATCAATTTAGCAGCTATATGCCTTCAAAAACTGGAAAATCAAACAGGCTTAGTGCTAACAGTAAGAATAATTTACACCCATAGACTACAATGAACTAGTAAAAACATATTGCCAGGAATTAAGTGCTGGAAATTAAAAAGAAAAAAAAAGGCAAATTGTGAGAAATGTAGATTAGCTTCAGGGATTTGTGGACATAATTAAGATTGCAAGACAGGAATGTCTAGGAAAAAATGAAATTCTGGCTAGCTTAAGGATCAAATGAAATAGGTGTGGATTGTTGAAGCATGAAGAAAAAGAAACTAAAATTTGGAGAACCTGAAGTAACAAGAGGGCAAACTCCTAAAGTTAATAGATGAGATGGTAAATGAGCACATAAAATAGCTTCTCAATTATTATTTGGAATAGCTTGAAACAACTTGGTGATTCCATTGTGATTGGAAGACAAATTTAGTGAAAAAAGGTTATACTGCTGTTGTGAATTCCAAGGAAATGGCAGGTGGGCAATGTAAAGCTATTTCCATGACTGACAAAATGAATATTCCTGATGTGACCGAAATGATTAGCCAGTAGCATTAACTGAAAAGTTATCAGAGCAGTACAAGATTGGGAAAACGACTTCTAAGTAGTCAAGTCAGTTAGGATGAAAGGAAATTTAGGCAAAAATATCTCCCCTGCATATTTTAAGAAAATATTTCGCTACCAAATTTATGGTAGTATGAGTAAAGGTGTATCCTAGAGATCAAAATAAGGAAACAGCAAAAAGTTTTATTGCTAACAAGGTATAATTTCTTTAAAAAACTGCTTTTTAAGCATCTGCCCCCTAAATTGACCTCAAATGACTTATCATTTGAATATGTAGCATTACAACAAAGCTAGCTAAGTTTACATGTTCATATAACTGATTTAGTTTAGAAGCAAACAAGGTGACAAATGTCTCACTCCAATCAATTTATCTGGTTTATTTTAAAGCTGGTATTATGCAAGAGGCTGGGGATATGTCCTGTTTTCCTCCAAGGGGTCACACATTCCAAGGCTCAATAGAACACAGGTCAACAGCAAAGTTTTTAATAATCACTAGTATCAGAGAAAGCCTCACAGCTACCATCTAAACTATTTTGAGTATAGCAATCTCTTAACATGGTATTTCCTATCTCCACTTCTGTGTGCCTAACAAGCTGTAGTCCATATATGAAGTGCACACTGCCACCCCTTAAGATTATATAGGCACATGTGCAAAAATGTTTGTGGCAGCCCACTTTGTAGTGGCTAGAAACTGGAAAATGAATGTATGCCCAGCAATTGGGAGAATGAATAAATTATGGTATATGAATGTTACAGAATATTGTTCTGTAAGAAACGACCGGCAGGATGATTTCAGAGAGGCCTGCAGAGACTTGCACAAACTGATGCCGAGTGAAATGAGCAGAACCAAGAGATCAATATACATGGCAACAAGACTATATGATGATCAATTCTGATGGACATGGTTCTCTTCAATAATGAGATGCTTCAAACCAATACCAGTTTTCAGTGAAGAAAGCCATATACACCCAGGGAATATACAGCCTATGGAATCTGAGGGTGGACCACAACATAGCAATTTTCACACTTTCTATTGATGTTTGCTTGCATTGTTTTCCTTCTCAGATTTTTTCTTACAGATCCCATTTTTTTTGTACAGCAAGATAACTATATAAATATGTATACGCATATTCGATTTGTCAAGTATTAAAAGCTTTGCAGGGGTCAATGATGAAAAATTACCCATGCATATTTTGCAAATAAAAAGCTTTAATTAAAAAAAAAAAGATTATATAGTAAACATTTGAAAGAAGCAAGGTAAAGAACTCAAAATCCCCTTTAGTGTGATTTATTTCACCTCACTTCATTAAGTTCTTTGGGGTGGTATTTCCACATTTTAAATGTTTGAGTACCTTGGCAAATTATATACTTTGTCAGCACATTCCATTGTCACACCTCTTTACTGTTTTTTCCCTCTTTCCCTTCTTACTGAATAGATTGGGTTTTAGAATCCACCTCTTAAATTTTAAAAATTAAAAAAGCAATGTTAGAAACCATTGAACACTTACCATTTAATGAACAGTATATGACTATATACTAAGTAAATTCAATAATTGAGTGAGTTTTTATTGATGAGGATACCCCTTTTTCTTAAATGGGTAAGAGCTAAGATAAGAAAGTTATCAATTGAATCCCTTAAATTCCGATTCAAGGACTCTTCCCCCTTCCTCCTCCCTAATCAATATTGAGCCAAACTCAGGCTCAGAAAAGAAGTTTGAATACTGACAGGGAAATTCTAAGTCTCAAGTCAAATGAACCAGACAATTTTTATAAATTTTATTACCAATAGTAACAGCAACTTTTAATGTGCTGTCTTTTATAGCTGTGAAAGGGTAGGTGGGAATACTTATTCCCCCTTCCAAAAAAGAGAACAAAGAAAAAACCAAACCCAACAAAAAACCCACTTAAACTAAGCTTTATATACAGCAGATGTAGAGCTCTTTTTAAGTATCCAAAAGCCATCAGTTTAATTACAAGGCATTAAACTAATTTCTCAATTACCACTCACATATTCCAGTAAACTAGGAACTAAAACGTTCAAATTATTTCTTTAGTACAAAAAAATTAAAGTTGCTCTAGTTATAAAAGAGCAGTCAATATACATAACTATACACTTCAGACATTCACAAAAATGTGAGCAGAGAAGGCTTATCAAAAGACATTTAATACAATTAGTTTTCAACAACCCTTGGTGGTCCACATCTACAAAGATTTCCAGCCCCCTCCCTCCAAACCCCCCCACTCCCAGAAAAGCACATACTTACCAGAATTTTTAGCAAGTATGGTTTGATTTTTTTGTCTTTTTTTGTGTCTTTTTTAAAAAGGTCCCCAGGGCAAGTTATTTACAGTTCAATTGCCACTGTCAACAGATCTAGACCTAGATCTGGATCTCTGGCGATCCACAGATGCTGGAGATTTAGATCTACTTGAAGAGCCACGTTTTTGACTCTTCTCAGGCATAGGTGACCTACTAACAGATCGGGATTTGCTATGGCTCCGGCTTCTGGACCTGCTGTAAGATTTGCGGCTCCGAGAACGTGATCGGCTCCGAGATCTAGAAGAGCTCCTAGTGCGAGAACGTGATCGACTTCTCGACCTACTAATATTAAATAAAATAGCTAGTTAGTAGGTATAAGGCCCACCCAATCTCCCCACATTCTTGTCTATTTCCCTCAAAATAGGAAAATTCAACAGATGGAAAAAAAATACCTGTGCCTTTTGCTGCCTTCAATCAGTTTAATTTTCCTTCCATTTATTTCTTTTCCAGAAAGTTTTTCGATAGCATTCTTTAAGTCACTGTAAGAGGCAAACTCAACCACCCTAGAAAGAAGGTTTATTGATTCTGTTAATTATCACATAATATCGTTGCATTTGGCTACAAGATTTTTGATACCAAATTCTGATTTATATAATTCACAACACACATTCTAAGTTCAAGTGGTTTTTTAAAAGTTTTACCTACCCTTCATTTAGTTTTGGTCTATGAGCATCTGCAAAGGTTACTTCCCCAGCTTGCCTCATGAAATCTTTGAGATCCTAACACAAGACAATTATGTTAAACGAAGAAAAATGAAAAGAACAAACAGATAACATGGCATAAAACAAGACTACTGAAAGAGAAGATGTTAGATAAAGTACAAACATGGCATTTACCACACTTGTATTCTATCAAAATTCAAAATTATCTACATCAGGGCACGAAATAAGTGAAAACAGCATATTGCTTTACGCAAAATGCAAGGGAAAAATTCGGATCTTAACGTTAAAAGTATTAGTCTATACTGAGCTCAGCACAAAGAAATAAAAAAGATAAAAAAAAGTTAACAGTACATGTTTGTAAAAAGTAAAGACTGAGGTAGAGTAAGTCTTATATTTAAACAGAACATTTACAAGACACCAGTTATTTTGTGCCCCATATGTCATTAAAAACGTAGTTTACTTTACCTTTATTAACATTTCCCTAGGCTAGTCAAGCAGCAAACTGCATTAATCGCTCGGAGATACCGTCATGACATATGCCCGACTGGCTCTTCGCCACCCACTTGAAGGACACTACCCAATCGATGGAAGCCTTTAAATCGCACAGCCCTCCCTATTAGCAGACTACTGACGGATGCAGACATTTTCTACTCTTGTGAAGTTACCAAGGACCACTTTACTGCGATCAGGATTCCAACGACCACCTAATTTCGTATCTTTCAACTCTTTTCGACCAGGACCTCTTATTCGGAAGCGTTACAGGAGGACAGCTCTCAACTTAGGGATCAGATCTCGTTATCTCGGGGATCGCTGCAACCTGGCACTTTAAGGAAGTGCACCGATTACGTCTAGACCGGCAAACACAGATCTAGAGGTGGCCAACTGATCACTGTAGGAGCTGACTGGCAAAGTCAACCAGGCCCAACCAAGAGTGACCAAGACAGAACGATTAGGATAACCCACAGGCACTCCTCGTCATAAGGCCAACGACACAGATAGGCTGGCAAATAAAGGGTTTAATATTTGGTTAAAATTGATTTTAAAACAAGAAAAATCCTCAAAAACATTTACATTTGATCACTATCATTACTCTAGGCTTGAAATATCCCCCAATTATGTTAAATAGTTTAATATTATAGATGTCCAGTTAAGTTCATATTTAAAGATAAAACTACTTTAGTAAAAGGTTTAATTATTAACTACCCATTAATTTTTTAAAATATTAAAGTAGTTTTAAACCTTATTTCAACAAACCTGCCAGCTGACTCGAGAAGATAAATTCTCAACTATAAGACGATTTTCTGTTCGTACTGGTGGGGCATTTCTGAAAAACAATTATAATGGAATATTTGTGAGTTTTAAGGGAAAGAACATCCTACTTATTCGATTGTTTTTATATACTAAAAAACCTTAACTCAGGAAAACTACCTCCTATCATTTCGAGGACGACGGCTACTAAAACGATCAGAATATCGCCCTCTTCCTCGTCCACCTCGAGATCGAGCTCTGGCGTGTTCAATTGTAACCCTAGAACAAACAGAATAGTATTAATAATGTTTATACTTTATTCTTCATAAGTATTGATATATATCCTCATTTACACTTTAATCCAGTACATATTGATACTACAGATGTTAATCCCCTATTAGAAATTTAAGAGTTATATAGGATTGTCATGGCCACAGGGTTAAAGTGTCTAACCAGGAAATCAAAATAAAGCTTTTTCTTCAAACTTCTAGATAACTATCCATTTTGCAACAAGCCCCATCATTATTGATGTTTAGTATGTAGATATTATGAATACATTTGTAAAATAAATTAAAAACCTTTACAGGACACTTCTGTAAAGATGAATAGAAAATTAAGCTTTATTAATTCATTTAGTCATTGATAAAGGTTCATTGGTGAGCCTTTAACTCAAAGTGAAATGGTTAAAAATATTTATCCTGTTAAAATGCACTACCACCTTTAAACTCAAACATTTTTAATACTAATTTGTTCTGTCAAGCTGCAGTGCCAAGAACACTATTTAAATTTGTCTTACATTCATTTAACAAAAACAAAAGAAACTAACGTGTTAATGTAATTTCACAGTTCAAACTTAAAGCTGAAAAGTTATTTTCTAGGTCAGTATGACTCAACTCTCCAATTTTATGTAATACTAGGGAGTAACATTTGGGTGGTGAACACAAATCCAGCACTAATCTGTAACAAAAGGTACTACCTCTCACTGCAGAGTTCTTTTCCATCAAGTTCATAAACAGCATCATCAGCATCTCTTGGGTCCTCAAATTCCTAAGAAATCAATCATTTTAGCTATTTAAACACTGATAAATGATGAAGATAACATATGTAAAGTATCAGGCAATTTTACAATTCTACCTGTTAGTAAATTAAATCAACATTAATAGCATCTAACATTAATCTATAATCCATCAATGCCAGTAATAATTCAACACTAACAAAAGTTAACAATTCTTTTTCAAGAATTTAAGGCTATATTAACATTTTCCTTGATATTAAATTTGCCTGACTTCAGCAAGGTTATTTAGATTTAGGACAGTTTGTTATTTTTAAAAATTTTTTTCCAGAAAAGGTTTTTACTCAAGATAACCTACCACAAATCCAAAGCCTCTTTTCAGATCAATATCTCTTATCCGTCCATATCCTTTAAAGAATCTTTCTACATCTTTTTCCCGGGCTGCCGGATTTAGCCTTCCAATGAATACTCTACAGCCACTCATGGTGTCCCACTTAATTCCTTTCAGGAAGAAATGACATATTAGTTACAAAATTAAAAGGAATGTCATCCTAACCAAAACAGGGTGCTTGTGTAAATGTCTTTTAAAATTATTCGGGACTTTTGCTGATCTAGAAACAAATCATGGTTTAGCAGCAAGCATAGGTAAGAAAAGGAAAAAAAAATTCCTCTAAGGGAGGAATTAAGACTCCCTGCGGCACTCTTCACCCCTACACACTGCAGTAGCCGCAACGCCCACTGAGGTCTCCGATTGCGCAAGCGCACCTTCCCTCTGCCGCAGTAGGAAAGACCGAGAACCGAAGGAGGAGCATAGGCTACACCCTCCGCATCCTCGGGGCCAATCTCGAACAGCCGCGTGAGCGTCATAGCCAAATGGAAGCTCGAATCACGCGATGCTAGCGCGTGCGCAGTAAGCAAACAAACCCCTTAGAATCACAAAATGGCGTCTGGGCGGGGATGGAACCGGAGTTGCGCGCGCAAACCTCACTCCACCCTCCCCTCCCCCACCAACGTTCCTAACCGACCCACCAACCGTTTAAAGCGGCCTAGTGAACTAAAAGTCGATAAAGGTTTGTCTTCCAAATCTTAACACTTAAGACTCCGGCGTTAAGTTAAAATGGGGAAAAAGGCACAAAAATATAACGGACACTTCTCCAATATCCCTTCAGCCCTCTAAAAATATTCGCTAGACGCTTCCGGGTGGCAATCCTTCGGTCCTTTTCAGGCCCAAAGGGCGAGAAAGGATTATTTCTCGCTAGAAATACGGGGTACCCAGTATCTTTCCTTAACTGTGCCTAAGGAAGACAGCTACCAGAGAGGCAACAATTTTAAAAAGCATTATTTTTCCTTAAAAGCCGGTTGCTTACCAAGTTAAATGGGGAGGAGGTATTCGTTAAATCCGCCGGAGGTAGAAAACGGAGCGGTCGAAAGTCCACTACGTAGCGTACGGTCAGAGAATACGAACTTCCACGGCCAAAGTCTCTCTGCAACTGACGCACTTAACAACTCAGGCGTTCCACAAAATGGAAGGTGCTTAGTTACATCACTTCCGGTACCGCCCCGGAGTGGCACGTGACTGTCTTGCGCCTTCTAATGCTTAAGAAACTGGCCAAAAGGTAGGAGGCTCCTCCTCTTCTGTCTCAGAGACCTGGAGCAGCTCAAGGGCGGTGACAAAAAGCCGACCTTCTGTGGAGAGAAAAGAAGTGGAAGGGCGGGCATTCGAGGGTGTGGTTGTAACTGTTAGTTGCAAGGTTAGGAAATTTCTTTTTGCTGTTTAAATTCTTGAAGCGGCTCCTGAATGCTGGATTCTGTTTTAGCCCCTGAGGAGAGAAACAAAAGTGAAACACCCTTAAGAACAGGTAGAACCAGGAAAATTTAGAAGGAAGAGAGCCCAAACAATTTAGAAGTGGGAAGAGGAAGGCTGGGGATCTTCCCTACTCCAGCTCTTGAAGACCTCCAGTGAAAGCGAGTGGAATCCACTACCTCCACCATTTTGGGATAATTTTGTTAGTAAGTTTTTCCTTATGTCAATCCTCAAACTGCCTCTGCAGTTTATCCAAACATTCTCCTGAGTTCTGGGGTCCAAAAACAAATCCAGTCCCTTTTCCACTTTGTTTTGATGGATCTTGTAATCTTACTGATAACTATGAAGTTTTTTATGGCCTCCCATAAATAGAATTCCACCAGGCAACCCTTCAATTATCTAGGCCCCATTTCAAAGCACGATGAATCAGTCAGATTCCGACTATGGAATATCCCTTATGGAAATGGCATCTTTCAGCAGGACTTTCTCTTTTCTTTTTGCATAAAATCAAAATTTTTCTAAAGCCATGAGCAAGAAATTTAGTCTTCCTACAAAATTTCTAATAGTGTTTAACCCCATGGAAAATATCAGAATCAGATCTGTTAAGGGATCCAGCAAGTCATCTACTCACTCCCATCACACGTATTGGGAAGGGCAGAGCTGGGGTTCAAACTCAGATCCTTTGACTCCAAATTTAGTCCTTGACATTTTCCCCTCTATAAAGCTGTTCCCCACACCAGATAATATCAGACTGTAACTGTTGATATTGTAACAATTACATTCTTTTTATCTTTCATCAGAACTGTCAATTCAATTTCCAACCAGTTGAACTGTTTAATCAGTCTTATGATAAACAATAAACTCAACACAGGATTTAAAGCTGAAAGGAGCCTTAAAGATTATCCAGGTCAACTCTTATTTTACACATTCTCAAGAAGTTGTCCTAAATGGCATGTTTTGCTTTTTTTCTTTAAGCCCATGTTTCAACAAATTTACCTTGAAAAACATATTCATTACTTTAAGCCTTTAAAAAAAAATGCTTTGCAAAAGAAAAGTGAGGGTCCTACTGAAAGTGCCATCTATCTTAAACTTCAGCTTATGATTTTAATGTTTTGAAAAAGAAAATAAGAACAGGGATTCTTAAAGACTTGCGCTTTTGTTGTTATTGTTTTGTTCCTTTTAATTTCTAAGTACTGAATATTTGTCTGCTTTCTTGCCACCTTGTTTAATCTTTACCCATTAATTCTCTGATTCTCAGAAAGAGACATCAAATTTCTGGTCTCCAAACATTCAGAGAAATGCCCACCATGCGTTTGTTAGTCTTTCATGCATTAAATCTCAGCTTCTTAAACTGTAGTTCCACTTTTAATTGAACACCAGATAGATAATTTTGATTATATTAAGTTAAAAAGTTTCTGTACCAACAAAACTAATGCAGACAAGATTAGGAGAGAAGCAATACACTGGGAAATCATCTTTACATTTAAAGGTTCTGATAAAGGCCTTATTTCTAAAATATATAGAGAATTGACTCAAACATAAGAATTCAAGCCACTTTCCAATCGATAAATGGTCAAAGGATATGAACAATTTTCAGATGATGAAATTAAAACTATTTCTAGTCATATGAAAAGGTGTTCCAAATCACTATTGATCAGAGAAATGCAAATTAAGACAACTCTGAGATACTGCTACACACCTGTCAGATTGTCTAAAATGACAGGAAAAGATAATGGCAAATGTTGGAGGGGATGTAGGAAAACTGGGACGTTGATACATTGTTGGTGGAACTGTGAATGGATCCCACCATTCTGGAGAGCAATTTGGAACTATGCTCAAAAAGTTATCAAACTGTGCATACCCTTTGACCCAGCAGTGTTTCTATTGGGCCTCTATCCCAAAGAGATCTTAAAGGAAGGAAAGGGACCCACATGTGCAAAAATGTTTGTGGCAGCTCTTTTTGCACTGGCTAGAAACTGGAAACTGAATGGATGCCCATCAATTGGAGGATGGTTGAACAAATTATAGTATATGAATGTTATGGAATATTATTGTTCTGTAAGAAACAACCAGCAGGATGATTTCAGAGAAGCCTGGAGAGACTTGCATGAACTGATGCTGAGTGAAATGAGCAGAACCAGGAGATCATTATACATGGCAACAACAAGACTATATGATGATCAATTCTGATGACATGGTTCTATTCAACAATGAGATGTTTCAAACCAGTAACAATTGTTCAGTGATGATGTTCAGCCATCTACACCCAGGGAGAGGCCTATGGGATTTGAGTGTGGACCACAACATAGCATTTTCATGCATTCTGCTGTTTGCTTGCATTTTGTTTTCCTTCTCAGGTTTGTTTGGTTTTTTTTGTTTGTTTTTTCTTGTAGATCTGATTTTCTTGTACAGCAAGATAACTGTATAAATATGTATACATATGTTTGATTTGTCATATATTTTAACATAATTAACATGTATTAAGACTACCTGCCATCTAGGGGAGGGGGCAAGGAGAAGGAGAGAAAAATTTGAAACAGAAGGCTTTGCAAGGGTCAATTACCCATGCATATGTTTTGCAAATAAAACGCTTTAATAAAAAAAATAAACAAACAAAAAAAATTAAAAAAAAATAAATTGTAGTTCTAGACTCCATTATAGATTTTTTAATTCAATGTAGGGATCAATAAATAGATTTATTATCAGTTAATGTTTGATTTGTATACCTATTTTATATATGTATATACTCAGAATTATGTAAAAATTTTAGGTGAAAAGGGATTAAGAAAGGAAAAAGTTTGAGAAGCCCTACATTAAATGACTTTGACCCTGTTATCCATGCTTTGTGGGTGTCCTGCCAATCAAACTCCTAGGGTTTCCTGGACTGCAAATTATTCTTTTTTTAAACTATCTCCTCTCATTCCTTCTAGCTCTTTTTACTTTTAAGTTATTGAGAAGCTAGATGTTTACATTTGCAAAATAGATTAAATGTTACAAAATCTCTCTGCTGGAAAAGACCTGGAGGCCTTGTAAAACCTCCCCAGCAAATAATGATACAGTCTTCACTTTTACTAAGCTATTGGATAGGCCATTTTTGGACAATTTGAATTGTTAAGAAACTTTTCCTCATCTTGAACCTAAATTTGCTTGCTTTCTACTAATTGTTTGAAGCCCAGCCAAACTAGTATATGTAATCCCTTTTTCACATGGCAGAGTCTTCAAAACTCTTCTCCAGGTTTCTCCTTTCCAATTTTCTTCCATCAATATTCTTACAGCCCTCTACTTTCTTGGTTTTCTTCATCATGGATGCTCTCTAGGTTTTTCTTTCCTTCCCTCTCTTCCTTGTCATTTGAAGCTATAAAAGACAAGAGATCCTTTTCTTTTCTTTTTTTTTCCTTTATGGGTACCTGGGTACCCCCTTGCTCCACAAAGTTCTCCCTAAAGAATTGCAGCTCATTTATTGTCATTCTTGTTTTAAGATTTTTGTCCACATTTAGCTATAATAAACAGATTTGTTGTTGTTGTTGTTGTTGTTGAGGTAATTGGGATTAAGTGACTTCCCAAGGGTCACACAGCTAGAAAGTGGTAAGTGTTTGAGATCAAATTTGAACTTAGGTTCTCCTGACTTCAGGGCTGGTGCTCTATCTACTTTGCCCCAGATTTTGACTTTTTAACTATTTCTCTCCACCAAAGGCCATAACATTCCTTTCAAATTTAGTTTAAATATTTCCTTACCTTCACCCCATTCCTTAGAGCAATGATTATCAAAATTTTCCATCGTTGTAGAATGTTTCAGTTTAAGCAAAATTTTAGCAGAATTCTTGTAAGATTCTCTTAAAGTGTTGTTTTAATGCCTTTTAACAAACAGTATAAACAATTCAAAAAACCTTAGAGTATCAGCTTGAGAAATACTGCCCTAAAGTGTTATAGCAATTTTGGAATTTTAGAGAAAAATTAATGAAAAGTTAGAAAATACTAACCTCTCTTTCTCTGTTCAATAGAAGTATAGTACTAGGAATCCCTCTCTGGACTTGCTGTTTTTACCAATATCAGCAGCTGTCTATCCCTGTAATAATCTCTGATTATATTTACAAAGTTAGGAGTTTAAATTGCCAAAGTGAGTTCTGAGTATTTATTTGCTATATTAAAGAGGGAAATATTGAGGTTTGCAATATAAGCTTCTAATTAGTGTATGTTTTTGGATGCAGGAGGGTTTGTAGGCAGGATGAATAATTATGGAGAAAAGGGATAGAA
>JAJPUD010011288.1:0-42500 GCA_023553655.1 Myrmecobius fasciatus | reverse complement strand
ATTCTAAATTCCATTGAACAGGTAATTATTAAGGTACATGATGTACAAAGCAAGGTCCTTTGGAGTGTCTGAATGAATGCTACCAATGGTTCTCCCTGGACACTCATCATGCAAACTCGTGTCCATATGACACTTTTGCTTAAACCTCAATAGCTGACAGATAACGGAGTGCCGTAGCAGGCAACAAGCATTTGGTATTGGGCAGGGACTGTGCTAAGCATTGGGGTTATGGAGAAAGGCAAAAAACACAGTCCCTGCCTTCATTACATTCTAAGGAAAAGGATCTGGAAAAGCTTGAAAGTAAGAAACAAACATCTGAGCATGGTGATCAAGTTCAGGGAGTCCAAACAGCCAGGAGGGGAAGGAAGGATGGATCCCTCCCCAAAATGAAGAAACTCAACGATGGAAGAAGGAAGGCACAAGGGAGAGGGGAGTTCCAGGTGAGAAGGCTCCAAGGACTAAGGGAAATTCCAGTAAAAGCTATCCTTCATCAAGGAGATCAGCTCTAAGCCCAGGTGAATGTAACAGGGACTCCAGTTAGACCTAAGAAGGAACATTCACACAGGGAAGAATGGGAGCTAATTCTACATTGGGACATAACATCTAGGTATAAGGAGGAGATAACTACTAAATACACTAACACAATACTAATACACAAAATATAAATACATTAAATGGTCTGCCCTATTTAGGTATATCAAGTGTATCCAGCTGTGATCTGGCCATTTGAAAGACCAAAAACCATAAGATGGACAGAAATCCAGAAAAAGATAACCAAGATGGCATAGGAGCTCCAGTCTAAGCAATATGAGAACTGATTAAAGGAACAAGGAATATTTAACTTGAAGAAGGCTCGGCAGGGATGACAACCATCTTTAAATATTTGAAAGGATGATGATAGAAAGAAGGTAGCACTAATAGCATTGTGGAGGTGGGAGGGGAAGGAAAGTCTTGCAAAATAATCACTAAGATAAGGAAAACTTCTTGGACAAGCAATAGATGGGATGGGTTAATCTCATTGGAGATCTTTTTTTATGGTTTTATTTTTGTTTTGCAAGGCAGTTGGGGTTAAATGACTTGCCTATGGTTGCACAGCTAGTAAGTGTTCATCTAGCTGCCCCTCATTGGAGATCTTTAAAGAAAGAATGGATCACTCTACTGTGATCATGAGATCCTAGCTCAAGAGTTGAAATGGACCTTAAGGGTCATCTAGTCCAACTTTTTTTTTTTTTTTTTTTTTTTTTGCTTTCTGCTGAGGCAATTGAGGTTAAGTGACTTGCCCAAGGTCATACAGCTAGGGAATGTTAAGTGTCTGAGACCAGATTTGAACTCAGGTCCTCCTGACTTCAGGACTGGTGCTCTATCCACTGCGCCACCTAGCTGCCCCTCCAACTTCTTACACATGAGGAAACTGAGACCCAACATCACTCAGGAGGTGTCACAGATGGTACTTAACAATGATACTGCTGCTGATGATGATGGTAATGATGGTGGTGAGGAGGAGGAGGAAAAGGAAGATGTTGATGGTGGTGATAGATAACATTTAGATATTTAGATTTGAGGTTTGTGAAGAATTAAATCCTCAAAATTCAGAGCCAGTGGCCTTTCTACTGAATAAATCACTGTGGCCACTGCTGGTTCCCTATCAATTAAGCAATTGATAAGTCAGATAAGTCAGCAATTGACAAGACAGATACAAAATAAATGTGAAATCATCTCAGAGGGGAAGCACTTGGATTAAGGAAGACTGGAAAAGTTTCTTTTTTTCTTTTTCTTTTTTGCTGAGGCAATTGGGGTTAAGTGACTTGCCCAGGGTCACATAGCTAGGAAGTGTTAAGTGTCTGAGACCAGATTTGAACTCAGGGCCTCCTGATTTTAGGGATGGTGCTCTATCCACTGTGCCACCTAGCTGCACCTCTTTTTTTATTAAAACTTTTTATTTTAAAAATATACACATGGATAATTTTCACATGTGTTCTGATTTTTTTTCCCTCTCTTCCCCCCATCCACTCTCTTTCTAGATGGTAAGGGATCCATTTTTTGTTAAACATGTACAATTCTTCTATACATATTTCCACAAATATCATGCTGAGCAAGAATGAACCAATAATCTCTACTCTCAGGGAGCTTTCATTCTACCAGGAGAGACAACCAGTACAAATATAAGTACATACAGAATAAATATAGAAAACCCTAAAAGTCTCAGTCAATACTTCAGTAAGTCTTTCTTAGTCAGAACTTTGGGGATGGTCATCTAAAAGAAATCAATATAAAACAGTTTGGGAGGGAGCACATTAGCATCAGGGGGAATCCAGAAGGGCTTCATGGAAGAGGTGGACCTTGAGACCACATGTACATCTATACCCTCCCTTAAGTATAAAAGGTATAGAAAACAAAGACCAGGCAATTTGTGGTTAGAGGCACCCCCAGTGGAGGAGTCAAGAAAGGCTTCAGGACGATGGCACTCAAAATGAGTCTTGAAGGAAATAGTCATTCCATGTTGTAGACTTGAGGAGGGAGCAGGTCACAGGAATGGGGGAGGAGTGATGCAAGGGCAAAGGCATGGAGAAAGGTTCTAAATGGCATTGCATAGGAAGAATAAAAAGGCCACTTTGACTGGATCAGTGAGCTCCAAATTCCTTCTGTCCCCTTGCCTCCCCCATTTTCTCTTTATCCTATTTTAGGGCACAAAGTAACACTGGACAAAAAGGCATAGAATCACAGACTTAGAGCTAGAAAAGATCTTAAAGCCCATTAAGTCTCCTTTCATTTTACAGATGAGGAAACTGAGGCACAAAAAGAGTAAGTGATTTAAGTGCTTCTTTCTCTATTAGCAGGTCTAGTTGGCTTTGACTCCTGATGCCAGGTCTGCCTCAGGGGTCACCTCTGCCTCTTTGCTTCCTTTTGGGTGCTGCCTTCTCCCCCTAGATTGTAAGCTCCTTGAGGGCAGGACTGACTCTCTTATTTATATCTCCAGCGCTTAGCATGGTGCCTGGTATATAGTGGGTGCCCAGTAAATGTTTATTGATTTCCAGAGTCATATAGCTAGCGTCCAGGGTGGGATGGGGACCAAAATCTGCCACAGTCTCCATTCAGTACATTAACCACCATTCCACACTGAACCAAAGAGCAGCCTAACCATGAGAATCAGCTCACTCCAACAACACCCTACAGCAGATTCCCAGTCTTGGCCCTCTGGCCCCCTTCTCTGACTCCCTCATCCGATGGTCGAAGCCTCCCCAAGCTACCTGAGCGAGTCAGTTCTCCAGTTAACTCGTACGATAGCAGCCACGCTGATGGAGTGGCTGAACTGCCTCTGCTACAATAAAATTATAGTTCCCCATATAAAGCAGTATCCGTAAAACTACACAGTGGATCAACAAGTTTTATCACCAGCCCCACACTCAGGGCAGGCTCGAGCTTCACTGCCCAGCTCCCCCCTCACAGCCATTAAGACAAATTTACCATCGTTCCAACTTAATCTAGAGTTTTATTCTCCGTAGTAATTCTAATTTTGCTATAATAACTGCACTTGCAGCAAAGGTGATAAAAGGGGCTGTAAGGGAGCGAAGAGATGATCCCCTCCTGTCATGTCCTGAGGCTCCGGGTCACTGCAGGAAGAGCCCTAGATGAGATTTCACTCCCATAGTCCTGAGTTCTAGGGTTCCTTCTGCTCCAAGACTCAGAGTTCTGGACCCTCCCTTTAGCTCCTGCTAGCAACCTGTGCCTGGGAGGTTAATATCAAGATGGGGCAGAGGGGGTCCCACCACTGCATAAAATGAAAAGGTTGGATTAGAAAGATCTCAGAAGTCTTTCCCAGCCTTGAGCTCTGATCCTAAGTAACCTTTAGGAGAGAGCAGGTAGTAGATAGAGAAAAAGGGCCAGGCCTGGAGTGAGAAATTCATCTTTTTGAGTTTAAGTCTGGCCTCGGATACTTCCTAGATGTGAGATCCTAAGCAAGTCACTTCACCCTGCTTGCCTCAGTTTCCTCATCTGTAAAATGAGCGGGAGAAGGAAATGGCAAAACACTCCAGTGTCTTTGCCAAAACAAAAACAAAAACAAACAGAATCTTGGAGAGTAGGAAATGTCTAAAAAACAACTGAATAACAAAAACCTTAAGGAGAGCTTGGAAAGAAGAGTGGAGGTGAAGTCAGGGGCCTTTGGAGCAGATCTGACACAGGCAGATGGGCCTGGGCTAACACCTAACCCTCGTTACAAAATAAAGGGGCAAATGCAGGCGGCTCCCAAAGCCCCTTGTAAATCTCTACTCTTGTTTTGGGGATCAATCAAGGATCAATGCAGAGAACTAGCACTCCAAGCAACGCGCCCGGACCATCTCCTGTCTTGGGAAAGCCTCTTAAAGTCCAGCGTGGTCTGGCTTTTTGTTTGCTATTGTTTTGCTAGAGGAAGGGGAGGGTGAGGACCATCACCTCCTGCTCCATCCCACATTTCAGCAAAGAATCCATACTGACCTCTGCTGGCTCCAGCTGTTCATGACACTGGGCCGGAAAAGGGCCAGGTTTAGGCTGTGGGAATGGGCAGGACCCCACGCATCCCTCCCAGCTCTCCAGCCCAACCCTCCTTTGATTCTCCAGGCCTTTTCCAAGCCCTGCTCCCCCCGAGAGACCCAAGAGGTCCAGCCCCCTGTTGGCAAATCCCCCACCTCAATGGAGGGAGCTATTGAGGATCTTTGTGGTTAGACCCAGGCCACCTGCCTGAGCCAGCAGCGAAAGAAAGGTAGAAACACAACCAGAGAAGGGGGAAGTAGAGACAGCCTGAGGAGCAGACCGGGAGGCTGAGAGGGAAAGCGCATTGGAAGCGCCCTTGCCAGCTCAGGAGGCTGAGAGGGAAAGCACAATGGAAGCGCCCTTGCCAGCTTGACAACTGAGGGCTTCACACTGGGCAGCCAGGGTACACTCAAGTATTACCTTTTCCTCTCCCTGACCTCTCCGCCCCACTCACTCACTTCCATCATTGCCACTTGATTTGGTGTCAAATCCTGCTTCAGACACTTACCAGCAATAGGCTACAGAGGTCATTCTCTGCCTCGGTTTCCCCATCTGAAAAATGGGGATAATAATACTTCCCTCCCAGAGTTGTTGGGAAGATCAAATGAGATATTTGTGTGTGTGTGTGTGTGTGTTTTAATTAAAGCTTATGATTTACAAAACATACAGATGGATAATTTTTCAGCACTGACTCTTGCAAAACCTTGTGTTCCAAATTTTCCCCTCCTTTCCCCCATCCTCTCCCCTAGACAGCAAGTAATCCAACAAATGTTAAACATGTGCAATTCTTCTATACATATTTCTACAATTATCGTGCTGTACAAGAAAAATCAGATCAAAAAGGAAACAAATTGCAAAAGGAAACAAAATGTATACAACAAAAAGAGTGAGAATGCTATGTTGTGATTCACACACTCAGTCCCCACGGTCCTCTCTCTGGGTGCAGATGGCTCTCTCCATCACAAGACCATTGGAACTGGCCTCAATCATAAATGACATAATATTTGTAAAGTGCTTTGCGTACTTGTTATGTGCCAGTCACTGTACTAAGTTCTTCACAACTGTTATTTCATTTGAGCTTCCCAACAACTCTGGGAGGTAAGTGCTATTATTATCCCCATTTTACAGATAAAGAAACTGAAACAAGCACAGGTTAAGTGACTTAAATATTATTACTTATATTAACTATTATACTTCATTATATTGTTATAATTATTATGAATGCTATTATTATGGTTATTAATATCCCCAAGTGAAGGGTAAATTAGTGATCAGGAAAGCCTGGAGCATCATTAGGCTTAATCTGTCAGCCCAGTGATCTCCAGCAATAGGCTTAACCAACCAAAAGCCAGAGGCTAAACTGCAATAATCATTACCATGAATTCCTAAGCAGGAATTGGATTTTTTCCCTTTTTTTTTATTTTATTTTATTAAAAAAAATAAGAAAAAAGAAAAACAAAATACTAAACAAAATGAAACAAAGAACACTGTCATGTACTCAGCAGAGCATCAGGGAGGATTCAAAATACATAACAAATTGCCACTTCAAGAAAGTACATATGTGTGTATATACACATAAGTATTAGAAATTACATTCATGAATGTCCATCTTTACTTATTTATAAATTGTTCGTATTCTGCTGCACACCTTTTTTTTACTTTTTTTTCTCTTTCGTACTCCCCAAGCAAGCTATAGTTACGAAGTTTATGTACACATATGTACATACATAGATACCCATACCCCACATACACATGCATATCCTTCCATCCCTGTTAGCTTTTGTTTTAATTCTGCTCCTGAACTTGCCTTGCTATTACTTAACCTCCCCCCACTCATGGATCTCATCTTTGTCTTCTTCTGCACCCTTTGCTTCCCCATCCACACATCCCTCCCCACTTAACTTCTTTATAGATCTTGAAGGTTGCTATATCCTTCATGTTATATATGTAGTGTTGCCTATTTAACCATTCCCAATGTGAAATTTTTCAGAATTACAAGCCCTCCTCCCCTCTGATGCCTCTGTATTTATTTTTCGTCTGAACCTTGTTTGTGTAACATAATTATCATTTTACCTTAACTCCGCCCCAATCTTTCTTTGAAACTATTGTTGATGTCAATTTTACACATATGGCATATATTTCCCATGTAAAACAATAAATGAATAATTTGACCACATTGAGTTGCTTGAAATTGATCTTATGTTAAATTTTCTATTATGTTCAGGTTTGGTTGATAGAAAGTCCTAAAAATCTGAAGGTTCTTTGAATGTCTGTTTTTTTTCATTCAACATTATAGATAATTCTGCTGGATATATTTTTGGCTGCAGGCCTAATTCTTTTGTTTGTCAGTAGATATGATTCCAAGACCTGCAGTCTTTTGTCGTGGCTGCTAAGTCCTGTACAATTCTAATTGTGTGTGTGTGTATATATATATATATATATATATATGTATATAATTTTTTTTCTTGATTAGGAACTATTCTTAAAACAACTCTTTGCTATGGAGATTACAAGAATTATTCTTGTTGTCTTATAGATTCATTTATTTATGAAGCACCTACTGTATCCAATTCACTGAAGATGCAAAGACAACTCCTTCCTTCACACATCATGAAGTATATTTGAGGAATACACAGAAATTACAGATTTTTTTCAAGGGCCTGATCCTGGGATTTGATATCAATGTGGACTGGGCAATATATAGCCATAGGTGAATAACTTGAGTTATCTTACAGGTTAAATGACTTGCCAGGATGTTTCAGAGGTAGGATTAGAATCCAAGGCTATCCAATAGGTCATGCTGTCTCTCAAGCAAACAATAAGTACAATAAAAGAGTAATGGGGTCAAATAAAAGATCCAGAAAATATTCTAGAAGGCAAGAACACTTCCAACTGAGGGAATGAGGGAGGACCCCACAGTGGAAGTGTTCTCTGAGCTGGGCTTTGAAGGAAGACCAGGTAGAGATGAAGACAGAGATCAAAGCAAACCTTCTGGGCTTTCCCAGTAAGTTTAGGAAACAGTCAAGAGTCCAATTTAAGGCTGGAATATGAAGTGTATTAATGATGATAATGGTGAGCATCTGTAAATCAATTTACATTTATAAAGGAAATAAGGAAACTGGGAAGATATGAACAAACGCCGAGAGAAGGGAGCAGCACCAGGACAATTTATAGCAACCTACTAATATCAAAAAAGCAAAACAAAAATAAACTAGGATCAATGAAAAGCCCAGCTGTGATTGCAAAGATAGCTGAAGAAGCATGATTCCCACATCCTGGAGGAGGGGTAATGATTCAAGCCGCAGAATGAGATGTCTATTTGTAGACTTGGGTAAGCTGAAAATTTGTTTTGCCTCATTGTATTTATTACAAGGACTTGGGTCTTGGTCTTGATTTTTCATTTCGGGGGGGGGGGGAGCAGGAGAGAAAGAAAGAGAAAAAAAGAACAGAAGGAATCAGACATATCAGCTCATGTATGAAATTTAACACATACTGAAAAAGTCGTCTCTGCGTTGTTGAAATCCACACTTTCCCATACAATCTTCTATCTAATGTTATTTTATGCTATTAAAATTTAAAACTGCAATTAGGCTTTTAGGATACCAATATAATGAAATGCTTCTTTTCTTTGGTATTTAAATTCAAAATAACATGAAATGAAATTTATTTTAAAGAATATAAGCCCAGGCCTCTTTTCCTAATTTCACTGTTTTTATCACTTCTTGACCCATTTTTATAACACAAAGTACATTTTTACACCACAATGACATGAGGAAGATAGAAGATAAGTACTACACCTATCTTGCAAATGAGGAAACTGAGGCACAGAAATGTTATTACTTCCCTCTGGTTACCCAGCCACTAAGTAATAGAAGAGGGATTTGAATCTGTTGGAAGTTTCTGAAGGACGTCAATGAAGATTACAAAGATTCCCCAAACACTGCTTTGGGAACTCACAAGGAGCAATTCTGGCTTCACTGATATTGTTTTCCTTTTCTAGGCCTTTAATGAGTCCACATTTTGTTGCACACCACCCATGGGGCTTCCTAACCAACTGGTGAGGTCGTGGACAATGGGCAGCCAGATGGTACAGTGGGGTAGAGTGCCTGGAGCCAGGAAGACCTGAGTTCAAATGTGGCCTCAGACACTTCCTAGCTGTGACCCTAGGCAAGTCAATTAATCTCTGCCTCAGTTTCCTCATCTGTAAAAATGAGCTGGAGAAGGAATAGCAAAACACTCCAGTATCTCTGCCAAGAAAATGCCAAACAGGATCATGCAGTCAGATAAGACTGTAAAGACCAAACCAGGAGTTGGAGTAAGGAAGTTAGAGATCAATTAAAACACCCCATACACACACACCCATTTCATATATGAGAAAACTAAGGCTCAGGAAGATTAATTGACTTGTTCTAAAATCACCAGGTACAAGGTAGAGCCCAGATTTCAATTCCAGTCCAAGTGCAAATCAGTGTTCTTTCTTCACACACACACACTTTCTTCTAGAGATCCCTTATACTGAGAGAAACATGAAATCTTATTTGAGCACCCAGATCACTTCTCCTCCTCCAAAAAACCTTTTGTCCAAAAAACCAAGTACTTTTCAAAGTCTGCTGACACCAAAGAGCAAACCCTTATAAATCCTCACTTTAGGCCTGTAATAAATTTATTTTTTTCATAGGATTAAAGATTACTCAACCTCCTGCTATCTAAAGTGGACATTTTTTTTTCCCCCAATGAAGTAATGGTAAGCCAGCTAGGGACTAGCAAAATTACTTCCAAAAACTCTCAAGAATTTGTGCTGGTGCCAGGACTCCATTTCATCCCTAAAGTTCCAGCAATTGAAATCTTCAGCCTAAGGCAAGCCAAACTTCAGGCTGTTCTCTCGGGCTAAACACTGGCCTTGTCAGTCACTAAGAGCAGTTGATTTCCTTATTAATACTCAGTTCAGGGTATGTCTCCTTTATGTTTCTAATAAAGGCATTGAAATTGAAAAATGGTCAAAGGATATGAAGACAATTTTCAGATGAAGAAATTAAAGCCATCTATAGTCATGAAAAAAAATGCGCTAAATCACTACGGATTATAGAAATGCAAATTTTAAAAACTAAGGTACTACCTCACACCTCTGATTGACTAAGAACAAAAAAAAGATAATGATTAATGTTGGAGGGGATGTGGGAAAACTGGGACACTGGTACATTGTTGGTGGAGTTGTGAAATGATCCAGCCATTCTGGGGAGCAATTTGGAACTATGCTCAAAGAGCAATAAAACTGCATACCCTTTGACATAGCAGTGCCATTACTGGATCTGTATCCCAAGGAAATCATAAAGAAGGGAAAAAGAACCCACACATGCAAAACTATTTATAGCCACTTTTTGTGGTAGCAAAGAATTGGAAAATGAGTAGATGCCCATCCATTGGGGAATGGCTGAATAAGTTGTGGTATATGAAAGTAATGGAATATTCTATGAAAAGTTCTATTAAAAAAAATGATGTACAAACTGATTTTAGTAAGGCATAGAAAAATTTATATGAACTGATGCACAAAACAAGCAGAAATAGGAATACATTGTACACAATTACAGCAAGAATGTGCGACGATCAACTATGAAAGACGTGATTCTTCTCAGTGGATCAGTGATCCAAGGCAATCTCAATAGACTTTGGACAGAAAATGCCATCTGCATCCAGAAAAAGAACTAAGGAGACTGAATGTAAATCAACACATGCTATGTTCACTTTTTCTTTTTCTGTTTTTTTCCTCTCCCATGGTTTTTCCCTTTCCTCTGATTTTTCTCTCCCAACATAAAGCAATGGTGTACTAAAAATAATTTTTTTAATTAAAAAAAAATACTCAATTCAGGGTATGTTTCCTTTTATTACTATTCTTTCCTTAACTTCCACCCAAAAATGAGTGAATCAAACCATTGTGAATGGCCAAACACCCTTTGGTCAGGGTGGGCAAAGCCTGGGGCACTACCCACTGGCTGGCCTTTCTCTGGAATGAAGAGGAGGAAAAGGAAGAAAGGCAGCAGCAGCCTGAGATTGTCTGCTGAGGATTCTACTGCTGTCTCTCAGAGGGGCGGGCAGGAAGACAGTGAAACAGGAAATTAAAATCCCTATACAGATAGGGTCTGAGTAGTATTTAGACAAAGCAGACAAGGTTTTACAAAGAACAGAAGGGGACATCACACAGAGGTCCACGATTGGTGTGGGCAGGCCAACAAGGAACTCTGAAGAACAGGAATTAAAGATATCAGCAAGAAAATATATGATAGGAACAGAAAGACGGGAAGGTGGAACATTCCAGTGGTAAGTACCTTTGTAATATCAAGAGACACCAAGATAGACCGCCAGTATGACAAGTGAATTTCATGCAGCACACAGTTAAGAGCTGCTTGGGATGGGGAAACATAAATGGGCCAAAGAAAATCCCAAATGGAAGGGTCAGAGACTCACTAGCACATAACAGTCCAGAGTCAAGACCAAATATGACACCCACTTCTGAAAGAAGTCAGTCCCAGCACTACCCAGCAGGCATTAGGGCTGACCCGGGACGCTCTCTAACTTGAATCAGTCCATATGGTCAAATCCCTCCATACAAATCCCACCTGCATGTTAAAGGGAGTTCTTGAGAGTTGCTGTGGACCAAAAGACAAAGAACTGGGCAATGAGGTTCTCACAACTGGGTCTCAGATGGCAAAGAATCCACTCACCTCCATGACACAGGACATTAGTGGATGCAGTCAGACACAAGGATGAGGGTTAAATGACTAAATTATCCAGACCTCTAATCAAGAGTTGGCTGTAAGATTAAGGAAAGAAGGGGATTTTAGCAGAGCTGGCCTAGATTTCTGGACATTTCCTGAAGATTATATCTCTCCTCTATTGAACAAAGGGAGAGAATGAGGGAGATTTGTGTGTGTATGTATGTGTATCTGTCTGTCTGTCTTTTTCTCTTCTTCCCAGGGAGCATATGACAGAGTAAAAAGGATCATGTAGGTTTGTTCTCACTGGCAACACAAGCTGGGTGATCTCCTACTTGCTCTTAAAATAACTTTCTATTTATTGCTTTTTCCAAAATGCAGCCAACAACAAAGAGGAGATGGACGGGCAGAAAAACTTCTCTGTTTGATAGATTAGAGTGTGGACAAAATGGATCTGGCAGAGAGAATGCTGTCATACTGAGTAAGCGTTTTCACAGAAGCCTTAAGAGGAAAAAAAAAAAAATCACAGGGAATCAGAATAAAGTGAAGCCCTTCCCTGCCTGCTCACACAAGGTTGCCTTGGAAGTGGGCAAGGCTGCACCATGGGAAGCAGATCAGGGATAAGTGAAGTGGATTTTCATTTAGGACACAATATGGAAGGGAAAGAAAAAAATGCAAAGGCCATCTTAACCAAAAAGAGAAAACCAACATTTATAGAGCACCTACTATGCCCCAGGTGTTGTACTAAGCACTTAATGGTTATCTCATATGATCCGCACATCAACCAGATGCTATTATCATCCCCATTTTATGGATGAGTAGACTGAGGAAGACAAAGGGGAGTGACTTGTCTGCATTCAGACTGCCACCTAGCTGTGACTTTTCATAAAGTTCTAGAAAATTCTCGTTCCCACAACACTGGGCATTTTGTGGCAAGTCCCATGTGTTGGAGAGAAATCTCAAAGTTCCCAGTGAAGAGTCAGGGTACCCCAACCCCAAAGCACACCCCATGCTCCCCACAAACAGATACGCCGAATCATTCTGTAAAAAAGATTTAATCCCAAACCCGGGGCTGAGGAAGTAAAAGCAAGTGTGTCAGTCCAGAGCAAAGTGTTCCATGGAGAGGTCACCTCTCCGGCCCAGCAGGCCCTGGGGCTGTAGGAACTCCAGGGGTACGGGGCCAGACTCCTCCTTCTTAAAGTCCTTCTCAAAGATCTGGAGAAAGAGATGGTGGAGGCGTGGGGGTGAGTAAGGGTCAGGGGCTCCAGGAATAAGAGCGTGCCAGAAACCAAGAACCAGCCTGTGGCCATGACGGCTGCCAGATGTGGCGCCCTGACAGCCTCCCCATCCCTGCTTGGTCACAGCTGAGCCCTCAGAGAAAATGAAACAGGCCGCCCAGCCTGGCCTCCCCAGCAGCTTCCCTCAGGACCATACCGAGGCTCCTTAAGGAAGCGGAGGGGCCATAGGGGTACACCCCCAACACACACACACACACACACACACACACACACACACACACACATGCCCACCTCATAAGGGGAGAGCTCCAGCAGCTGGGCAATGCTGACTTCATGAGGGGACAGGGCCTGGTTGATGGCCATGGCTGCTTTGGCTACCTCGGGGTGATAATGTCTCTGGAGAGCCTTTAAAAGATCAGATCAGAGCAGCATCAGAGGCTCCCCTTCAACCAGAACCACCTCCACCTTCGGCTAAGAAGCCTTGGATTGATGGGAGCACCAGCCCCTGGCTTTGGGGCTTCCCCCTCCCCCACGGTTTCCAGCCCACTGCTCCTCCCGGCTTCCAAGTGAGCGGCTTGAGCCCCCTCACCTTGAGCTCCCACAGACAACTCTCCAGGGCACGACTCTTGGCTGGATCTTCTTCCTCCATGTCATAGGGGTCAGCAGTCAGACCTGGGCACAAGAAGCCAGGGATAACGGAAACTTTACATTCCAAGAGACCGTGGCCACAAGGCCCAGAAAGATTTGCTGAGGGCCAGAACTAAAACCCCCAATCTCTGGCTTAGGGCTCCTTGCACGGAGCTGTGCAAGAGCTGGCAAAGTGCAGCCTGCTCCCCCTCCCCAAGGATGTGGGCTGGGGGAGACTAGGAAGAGGAGAGGGAGAAGGCACTGACACCCCCATCCAAGAATCAGGGGCTGCAGATTCTCCTCCATGGAATCCTTAGGTCTTTACTCCTTCTTCCCTCCTGCCTTCTACCAAAACATCAATTTTTCCCTTAAGACGGTTCTCTAGTAGAGCAGATTCAAATCAAGGCACATCTGAAGCATGATGAGGAAGGGTTTCCTTCTCACTAAGCCTGCCCCCAGGAAACAAGATTCACTGCCTGCCCTCATTGCTCACCTCCCCCAAACAGTAGCATGAGGATCTCCCTGTCCTGGGAGATACAGCAGCCGTCTGCGGTCTCCTGGGAGAGGAGGATTCTAGTGGGCTTGACCCCAAAATGGCTAATTCAGCTGCAAGAAGTGGATCTGTCTGCCTGTGCTCAAGGCCAGAGCCCAGGACTAGGAGCTCTCTCAACTCTCCACCCTCTTCCCTTCTCACCACTGGCCTCCGCACTGGGGCGGTGGATCAGGGCCTTGCAGGCAGGATGTCTTCGGAGCAAGTTGCAGATGAAGGGAATGACCATGAGGAGTGCCTCGGGAGGAGCGGTCAGGGACAGGCGGCAGAAGCGCTTGGCAAAGGCAGCCACCAAGTAAGCGGGTAAGTGCCTATCCAGAAAATGCAGTTAGGGCCAGCTCGGGAAAAGCTGCCTGTGTCCTCTGCCCAGGAGGCCCAATCCTAGGAGCCCAGGAGTAGCAAGCACCAGAAAAACTTGATAAACTAAAGATCTTGTAAGGCAGAAACCATGGGTAACTGATGTAACAAAAGAATTCACAAGACTTATTTTGGTTCATTTAATGTAGGTTTGATTTACAAAACTTTCCACTTAAAACACTATCTCCTGGTTAAAGACAGACTTCTACACACCCTTCCTCTTTCTTCCTGTGTCTTGTTCATGTCTAACTTGAAAGATTTTCCGTCTCTACAATATCCACGTGGGACCTTGTCTATAAAATTATCAGGACCTGGCCCACCTGGGGCCAAGCAGCCATCAGGAGCCCTAGGTCGAGCCCAGTTGGGTCCCCACCGATCCATCTGCTTGAACAAACTACACTTGGTACACCTCAACCTCATGACTTGTAAAATGAGAGGGGTCATTCCCTTCCCTAACAAGCTTCTCCTCTGAAGTCACAAGGTCAATCCCTACACAAGTCAACAGATTTGGTTCTGTTCCGTGGCTAAGATGGGCCTTTGCCCCAGCCAGCAAACCCAGAAGCAGGGCCAGGAGCAAGCCCAGCACTTCTTCCTCACAGCACCAGCTGGCTTCAGGCACCCTGACTTCTTCTCCACAACCACGAAGGCTCTGTGATGACCCTACAGCTCTCTGCCCCTGCCCTCTTGTCCTCAAGGCAGAGTTAGCACCAGCCCCCTCACTCCTTTCTGGGCCCCACCACAGAGTGGTCAGTGCAGATCCCCAGGCTCGGCAGAGTGGGGGCCACAAAAGCTGACCTTCGGGGAATGAGATGATGTCAGACTCTCCCATGACACCCAGAGCACACTGAGCAGAGAGGGTCACTAAGCTGGGAGGGCCTGGGGCCAACCCCAGAAGGTATTTCTCATGCTCTTATACCCCAGGACTAAACTTACGAGGAAGACAAGAACAGGTCTGCCAGGTGGAAAAAGCGGGCTCGGTATTTCACGTGGAAAATAGATGGGTCCAGCAGGCTGTAGAGCTTCCGATAAAAGTCAGGGTACTCCCTATGATGGAAAGGAACAGAGCAGGGAGTCAGGAAGAGGAACCAGATGAGCCAGACTTCAGGCAGCTCAAAATTCAGGCCCCCAGAAAGACGCCGCCAACCATGCCTACAAGCCTCCTGAGGCCCATGGTCTCTCCTCCACCCCAAGCCCACTCACAGATTATGCTGATGAATAAGAATAAAGAGTCCATTCAAGGCTAGGAGACTTATGGCACCACCTGCAACAGACAAAGTGCACCAACCCACATCAGCAAGAGACACAGCCAGGCTCTGAGCCGAGCCAGGCCTCATTCCCCCTAAGAATGGCACACATCCCAGCAGATATTTAGGCAGCCCACCACCAGACCCCCAGATAGCCCGCCCCCACATATCCAGATAAGCCGTCCCCAGATAACCAGATAGCCTGAGAACCTGTCCTCAGATATGCAGAGACCCCACCATCCAGACATCCCAATAACCCCACCCCCTCACAGACACGAATGATAAAACAAGCTGACACTTCTCTAACATTTCAGACTCAAAGCCCCTTGTGGCCCACAACAAGCCTCCAAGAAGCACTTCCACCATCATCCCCATCTCACGTGTGAGAATCCTAAAGACTCAGAGAGGGGATGTGATTTGCCTGGGGTCCCATGCCCGCCATCGGAGGCAGAATGGGAAGCCAGGTCTTGGTGACTCCAAGTCTGGCCCTTGGAACGCTCAGCCGCTCTGCCCCATAAGCACACTCATCCCAGACTCAGACCCCACCACCTCCAGCTGCAGGGCTGATGTCCCTGTCTCCCCCCCCCCAGGCCCCCAGGCCCCCAGCCCCAGCCCCATACCAATGTCGTAGGCCTTCGTGAGGAAGTCAATCATGAGGCTCGGCTGGCTCATGTGGGGCAAGATGGAATCATGCATGATCACAAGCACTTTCTTGTAGAGGCTGACGGGCAACTGCAATGGGGACAGCACCAAAGTCCCGGCTGCCTAACAGCTCCCCAGCATCCCCACGCTCCAGCTCTCCCACGTAAGCCTGCCCAGCTCCAGGCCTCGGTAGCGCCTTCGCTCCCAATAGCATTGGAGCTTTACCCGACAGAGCAATTCAGCCAGATGCCAAGGGACAGACACCCAGTCTCTTCAAACCCTCAACCCAGACCCAAGACCACTCCTCCCCCATACACCTCTGCCAGGAACCCCCAGCCCAGAGCTTCAGTTCTACCTTGTGCTTGAGAAAACTGAACCACATCTTCTCAAAGACATGCTTGTGTTCCTGAAACACAAGGAAAAGCATCTGCTTAGTGACAGTGGGGGCAATGGGGACAGCTTCAGCTCCCCCACCCCATCCCATCTCATCCCTTCCTATTCCTTCCCTTCCCTTCCCTTCCTCCCCAAATCTTTACCTTCAGCTGAGTGACCTTCCACTTCTCCAACATCTCTGTGAGAAAAAGGGATGGGGAAGGGCTTAAAGTCAAAAGCTTACAAAGGCCTAAAAGTTCCAACTTGCAGCAAGTGGTCACTGAGGTTGAACCATGGGGAGATAGCACAGCTCGGGCCCCATTCAGCCCTTATTTCTCCTTCCACATGTTTCAGACATGTTACTCAGATTGGACCCAGCCCTCACCGAGCTCCCACAAAATGACAATGTCAATGATCCTGATCAATGGAGAGTTCTTCTCATGAGATCAAAATCCTCTCGAGCTCATTCCTCCTCTGCCTCTTCCCAAAACAAGGACAAGTTCCTTCACCACTCAAAGGCCAGGCCCAAGGCATAACCCCTCCTCCAGCTTCCCTCCCTTTTCCTAAAGTTGCTCACCTTTGTGTTTCACATAGAATTTTGAGATGTCACTCTGTTGGCGGGGCAGGCTCACAGCAGAGACCAGGGTGAAGGCGTTGTTCCAGAATGTGGAGGGAACCCCCTGAGGGAAAGACAAAGTCAGCACACTGAAGAGGGTTAATGCAAATACCAGACTTCTCCAACTTCCTTTCACTCCAATCATTTCCCTCTTCTGTGCTCATCACCCAAGATGCTCACTTCCACCTCCCCCACCCTAATACTTCTTGCTCATGGCCTGCTGGCCCTTCAGCAAGGATGTAGTTCACAACAGCTAATTTTCAATTATCCTGGCTCTACCTCTCAACCAGGACCCCTTAAATGCAGTTAAGACACATAACAGATACAGGGGAAAAAAGAAACCAGACTATAATCCTAAAGAAAACCAGCCTGAATCAAACAAAGATCTGAACAAAGGCTGAAATCATGGCCACAGAACCTTGGCCCATGCTCATGACATTCAGGAAGAGCCCCGCCAACCAAGCATCACCTGTTGGTGTGTATCTGTGACCCTGGCCACCAAATCCACAACGGCCTGCATTGTGTGGTAACGAATATCATCATATTCCAGGTACTCCTGGAATCGGGAGATCAGCAGGGATGAATCCACCTCTGTTGGGATCAGGCCTTCCACCACAGACTAGAAGTCAACAGAGAAGACAGAATCAATTATCCGCATACTCTCTGAAAGGCCCCCAATCCAACAGGAAATTACTCCTGCTTTCATCTGTGTTGTCCTATGTGAAATTTGCTTTGAGAAGTTGGGGAGATTTTCAATAGAGATTTCTCTCTATTGTTGTTTGCTTGCATTTTGTTTTCTTTCTCAGTTTTTTTTTTTTCTATTCTTGATCCAATTTTTCTTATGCAGCAAGATAACTGTCTATGTATACATATATTGGATTTACCATCTGTTGTAACATATTAAACATGTATTGCCTGCCATCTGGGGAGGGGGTGGGGAAGAGGGCAAAATTTGGAACAGAAGGTTTTGCAGGGGTCAATGTTGAAAAATTGCCCATGCATATGTTTGTGAATAAAAAAACTTAAAAAAAAGTCTTAAAAAAAAAAAAGGAAAGTTGAGAGAAGGCTGGTCTTTAACTGTTTATACTTAGGGAAGGGGTAGAGACAGCTTCTGGTCCTTTTATAGGATGAAATGGGATAGGGAAGTATTTCAATCTCTCAATCTCATTGGCAGAGATAAAAGGAATTTCAAAGGATTACTTATTTTGATCTGTAGTATGTATATAGATTTGATGAAGGAAAGAAAATGGTCTAAACTTATTAAATCAATAAAGCATATTTTCGTTATTTAATCCAGGGATTATCTGAAGAGTAACTTTTAATACCAGGTCAGCTCCCTTTCCCAGCTCCCACCCTTTAACCCCCTAATAGCTTGTAAATGCTTAGAGAATGCAAATTAAATGAGGCTGAGCCAAACCACAAGGAGAAAGTGCCTCATTCACTGCACTCAATAAACACTTGTTAAATGAAGAATACACCAAAACACATAGTCTTATAAAACCTTGCAAGAAATCACAGAACTATCCTATTGCTTGCTTCCACAGAATCAAAAATAAAAAACCAAGCTATCCTCATCTCCCCAGCCCTTTCCATAATAAAGATCCTCCCTGACTCAAGTGATCGCACAAGCACCATACCAAGAGGAGGCTTCGAGGGAACAAATAGTTGCCTTCCCATTTGGATTTCTCCAGCGGGTGTGCCCCTTCTAGCTGCACAAACTTCATGAGCGTGCAAAGGGCCAGTTCCTAAGAAGGGAGGGAGAGAGATAGAAATGAACACATGGAATCCACAGCAGAAGCAGAAAGCAATCATCCAAGATGACCTAATCATGTTTCTAGTGCTGGGATTTGTAGTAACAATGATATTGGAGCTGAAATGTAGAAACTACCCTAACTCCCATGTGAGGGCCTTTGAGATTATTAGGACTAATGGTTCTGTTTTTAGAAAAATAGAATAAACCTCTTTCATTCAAAAGCTTCCAATGAGTTATAGCTCTGTTTGTGCAGTCTAACATCAGTCAGAGGTCATTTGACATCTGCATTGCCTATATCAGTTGGCCATCAATGGCCTGGCCTGTTTCTTCTCATGTGGACAGTTCATGAAGGGGTGATTTGCAAAAAGTCACATTGAATCCCACATTTTCACACTTCTGGCCTTAATAAGTCAATCACTAGAAATCATACTCCAAGAGTCTAAGAGTTAGAAAGACAGCAGTGGGGAG
This sequence comes from Myrmecobius fasciatus, assembly GCA_023553655.1. Classification (NCBI taxonomy): domain Eukaryota; kingdom Metazoa; phylum Chordata; class Mammalia; order Dasyuromorphia; family Myrmecobiidae; genus Myrmecobius; species Myrmecobius fasciatus. The sequence goes on along the minus strand of JAJPUD010011288.1, from coordinate 23,414 downwards.
ACCAGTGGGAAATGAAATGCTCCGTTCCAGAGCAATGACCCCACTAAGGAGTGGGGGAAGTAACACAAGCATACATTTTCTATCTCATGCACTCCTCCCTTCAACCCAAATATATCCATTCTGCCTTCCAAGCACTGGCTGTTTTGTGCAGACTTGGCATTTAGCTTAAGGCCTCTTGGTGGCAAACAGAAGCTAAAAGTGAATTGCTACTGATGGCAGAATCCAAGAATATTCCTCTGACTTCCAAACTCACCTTGACCTTGAAAGAACGATGGCCCAAGAGTTCTGAAAGGCTGTTGCAGCAGCTGTTATACCGATGTCTCATCCATACCTTATACTTCCGAAGGGCACCTCCAGTCCCTGGGGAGAAGGAGTGTTTCTGTCCTAGAATCTCTCTCTCCCAACCTATATTCCAACTGAGAGATACTCTGCAATCCCAGACATGCAGCAGCTCATGTTCCTGAGGCAGAGGCTAAGAAATCACTGCAGCCACACCAGGGCAAAACATCACAAGCACATGATAAGACTTCCTCAGCAGCCTCCCTTTATTTATTTGAGGACAATATTCATGCTTGGCCTAGGTCTGAAGGCTACAGTTCTTCTACAGAATAATAAGTGATCACCCTCCAAAAATATACCTACATATATTATAAAGTCAATTAGGGAAAGGATTGTTGATTACTGTGCAATTTTCTTTAAAAAAAAAAAAGAAGTACTAGACTTGGAAGTCAGAAGACCTGGGTCAGACTTCCAATTGTGATCCTAGGCAAGACTTTTAACCTTTGTGACACTCAGTCTCCTCTTCTGTAAAATGGGGACAAGGTACTACATACAAGAAAAGCCCTCTGTGATCCTTAAACTGACAGAAATGTTACAAAATCACAGACATCATAAAGAAGGGACCAAACAGCCCTTGTTTCTTCAATAGATTCTCCACGGCAGCATATCAAGGCCCTTGATCATTTTGGGGACCTCATCCTCCTCTGGACCATCTCCAGCTTTTCAAACAAACATCCTTCCTAAAGGAAAGCAGGAGGCACTGCCCCTTTCCATCAGCTGGACAAACTGGAGCCAGGCTGATACCTTGGTGGGTAGAGGGAAGGTCTACTGAGGACAAGGTCTCCTCACCTGTCATTGCTGCCTCCTCTTCAGGCAGGTGGCCCACGAAGAGCTCCCTTCGTTCCAGCAAAGCTCCAAAGAGTCGGCTGCAAGTGTGGATGGCGCTGAGAATATCATCTTCCTGATGAGACTGAGGGTGCGGAGGGGATAGATGAGAAGGGGAAGAGAGGTTAATTGCTTTACTTTTCTCAACAACTTAAAATTGACTCAAATTATTTAAACTTTCATAGCTTAAAACTTAACTGATTTACTCAAGCTATCAAAAGCTTAAAGTTTTTACACCACCACACAAGCTACCAGTCGCTTAAATATTGACGTAATTATTTAACCTAAGCATAGAAAAGTTGGGCGGAGCAGTGGATAGAGCCCTGGACTAGGAAGCATCTTGAACTCCTCTTCCGGAGCTCAAATCCAGCCTGAGACACTTCTCAGCTGTGTGCCCTAGGCAAGTCGCCTCACCCTCTATGTCTCAGTTTCCCCATCTGTAAAAAACCTAACAAAACCTTAAAACTTGAGTGACATATGTAAACTACAGTCTCTAACTCATTTAATCGACTTCAGGTTTCAGTGGTCTAAAACTGCTGTCAACAGCTTTGGGCTGCACTAACACTTTTGGGACCCCGCGCATTTTCAGAATTTCATGAAGGGGAGCTCTCCACACTGCTTGGGCTGAGCGCCTCACCCAAGAGTCACTCTCCCCGCTCCCCATCCCACCTCCCGTGCCCAGGGTTTCTCCCTGCGCACAGCGGCCCCTGCGCCCTTCCGCGGTCTCTAACTCTGACACGCGCGCACTTGCGCTCCCGCGCTCATCTTCCCCCTCCCCCCCACTCCTCCCTCTTTCCTCCACCTCTCCCCGGCACCCCCTTCCCCCCACACCTGCAGCACGCCCAAAATATCGAACACGACATTAGCGCCTCTCCGGCTCTTCAAGGCAACCTCCAGCCAACGGCCCAGCTCCGCCGCCCCGCACTCCGGCTCCATGTGGTCTTCCGGACGATGAATCTAGGATCTAGGATCGCACGGGCTGGAGTTGGGAGAAAACCCAGCTCCGCCCCTTCTCGTCACGTGCAGTGCCGGCGCATGTCTAACGTCATCTCCCCGCGCCAGAGTCTAGTGCGGACTCCCTGGGGGCCGCGTGGGCAGAGCGGTGGAACCCGGCCGAGTGATGGCGCTTTTTCGGATCGCCCGGTAAGTGGGGCTTACTCCGAGCCGAGTCTCGGCGTTGTGGGTTTGGAGGTCTGGTTGCTGACAGGAACGTCTGGGACTCTTTCCTGTTACTAACCCCGACATAGTTATCACAACTTTCTCCCCACCTTGGGGGGGAGGGACCTAGTAGGGGTAAGGAAGGAAAAGGGAGGGAGTCAGGGAAGGAGCTAATAGGGGCAGGGATGGACAAGGGGCAGGGGCAGGGAAGGAGAGGGGGCGGGACTAGTAAAAAGGGCGGAGTCAGAAGGATGCTAGTTGGGGCGGGGCTGGGAGAAGAGAAAGAGGAGGGGCGGGATGGAGAGGGCGGGGCCATAGAGGGAGCTAGTTGGGGCGGGGAAGGAGTGGGTAGAGGCAGGATGGGGAAGGGAGGATGGTCGCTCCTTTCCCCCCTCACCACCACCCTTGGGGAAACCTAGATTCAATTCCACCCTACCTGTCTTCAGTTCCTGCTTCTTGCCCCACCTGGAGTTTATCCCGTTGAGCAGATAAATAGGGGGCTTTGAATGCCGCGTGTGGTTTCCTCAGTCATCAGCAGAGAACCATTGAAGATGTGATCAGAGCTGGGCCAGGCACGTGGAGGATACGTTTCTGAGCTCTTGCTATCAGCATGTCTTGGTCTTGACTGGTTTCTGGAACATGCTAGGTCTGTGACTGTGGCCAAGTCACTTGCCTTCTCTAAGAGAGACTCAGTTTCTTCTTCTGTGAAATGGGAATCACCTCTGTCAGAGGGGTGAGGGTCATACGAGGTGAGGCATGGGAAGCCCTTAAGACCTTCAATCAGAATCTTCATCTCTTCTGCTATAAAATGGGCTTAAGAGGGCTCACTTCACAAAGTTGGGAAGTTCAAGGGAAATGACGCATGTGAACTTTAAAACATGCAAATTTAAATCATACAAACTTTAAAGCAACATGTAAATACTAGTTCTTTTTATTATAAGAAAAGGCAGCAGGGGGTAGTGGAGAGAACACTGGTCTGCAGGAAGACCTGGCTTCCTTTCTCATAGTAGACACTAGCACAGCATGAGCCTAGCTGTATCATTTACTTTCTTCAAGTCATAGTTTCCTTATCTGTAAATCAAGGGGAGGTAGACTAATGACTTCTAAGGTAGCCTTTTATCTCTGAGTCTATGATAATGTATGGAGACAGCTACATGTCTAGTCAGAGCCAGGCTAGATTCAGTTCTAACCCTCACTTACCCTGGTTATGGGATCCTACGTAAGGATCCTCCTCTCTTTCTCTAATCCCATATTCTCCCAAAAAGGGTGGTCTGAAGGACAGAGAATAGACTTGGAGTCAGGAAGACCCTGCTGTCTTCCACATAGATATGTTACAATAGACAATTCAGCCCTTTCAGAAGCCCCAGTTCATCATCCAAAAAATAAAGATAATATTTGTATGTGTGAGCTCAAATATATTAAATGATACTCTCAAGCATTAAATGATGAGAGAGGGATGGTATTGAGTAAAGCCACTGGATTTGCAGTTAGAAGATCCAGATTAGAATTCCATCTCAGCTACTTGTGTTAGAAATGTCATCATCATCATCATAATAAATAACATTTATATAGTATCTGCTGTGTGCCAGACACTATGCTAAGCACTTTGTAATATTTTCTCACTTGTTCCTCACAACAGCCTGGAGGAGGATGGTGCTGTTATTATTCTCATTTTCACAGTTAAGTCACTTGCCCAGGATCCTACAACTAATAATTGGTTGAGGCTAGATTTGAACTCAGGTTTTGCTGACTCCAGACTCAGGGCTCTCTCCACTCACTGGATCACCTAGCTTGTGACTTCCCTTCCCTGCACCTCAGTTTCCTCATGTGTAAAATTCAGGAAGTTAGACTGGATGGTTCCAGTAATGTCGTCATAGCATAGGAGGATTGTGGTTGGACCAGTTTGAGAGTTGGGGATAGATAAGAGGACATGGGAGTAAAGAGAGATGAGAAGATGGAATAGAAAGGACTTGGTGAATAATGGTAGTGAGGACCCATGTCCAATGGGGAAGATGAGATTCTGTGAATGGAAGTAGAGTGAAAGGAGGGTTCAGTTTTTGAGGGAAGGTTTTAACATTGAGTTAAAGGCATGTTGAGGCTGGTCTGGAGAAGATGAAGAGTGAGAAGGGCATCATGGCTGTCTGGAAGTGTTTGCAGGAAGAATTTACCTTGTGTGTTTGGCCAGATCAGAGAACTAGGAAGAACAGGAAAAGGGTTAGAGAGATTCTGGACATCAGAATAGTTAGGAAGCTTGATTTGAAGCAGAGGCTCTCTCAACTCTGAGCCAATGCTCTATCTCCTTCTCCACAGCTCCTTGAAGGCTAAACTCTGGAGTTTGCATTTTGTTCTGTAGACATTTGGGAGTTGCTGAAGGCTTTGGAGCAAAAGAGTAGATGTGGTCAGACCTGGGCAGTTATGGCATGGCTTTGTTATCTGTAGGAAGGATGGATTACAAGGGGAAGAGGGTAGAGGCAAGGAGGTTCAATGGGGAGACTGTTGTGATAGTCCAGAGGAACAGAGATGAATGGGAAAGGAGGGAACAGGTGTCCAAATAAGAATGAAAAGGCCTAACATTTAGTTGGATGTGGGGATTGAGGAAGACGGATGAGTCCTTGATGTGTCCAAGCTGAGAAAAGAGGGGCAGCCTGGAAAATGATGATGATCAAAGGGAGGCGTGATGCCAAAAACGTCACCCAGGGCCAGGAGTCAGACCACTGAATGCTCCAGGCCCAATTAACTCATTGCCAGCATGGTGTCGAGGAAGTAAAACTGCTTTTCTCTTCTCCCCCACAACCCATGGGGATTCTGGGTTTAGGGCCTGGACTCAGCATTAACAATTTCCTTTATTCCAGATATGAAGAACAAGAAAATGTAACTAATGCCGAGGACCGAGCCCAGGTGCTCCTACAGAGGCTTCAAGTTCAGGCCCGGGAACGGCAGCTGAGGAAGCAAAAGCAGCAGGAGGCCAAGGCTGTGGCCAGCCCTGCTGGGGACAAGACCCCAGGATCCCCCAAGCCTCCAAACCCCAGCCCAAGTTCTCCAGTCCCACAGGAACCTAAAAGAAAAGCCAAGAAGAGGAAGCGAGGGGATGGGAGCCCCCACAGGTTAGAAGTAGAGTCAGAGACAGAGGCCGAGTCCAGTCAGAGAGGGGCCAGTAGCTCCAGAAAACCTAAGGGAAAGAAGAAAAAGAAAACTGGGAAGAAGGACCCAGAGACTGCTGCAGGTGAGGGAAGTCCTCCCCCAAGATGGCACCAGGGAGCTGGGAGTCTAGGGTGGGCAGGCTTCCCAGAGCAGAGTTTTCCTCTCACATCCCCTCACCCAATTCCCCTTTCTTCAGGTAAAAGCAGTGAAGAGCAGGGAAAAGAAAAGGATCCACCAGAAGCCTCAGAGCCCTCAGGAGAGACCAGTGAACCCCCACATAGTGCCCTCGTTCTAGGAGTGCCCAACAAGAAGGCCCTTCCAAAGGTAGGCCAGTGAACCCCCACAGAGCCCTCGTTCTGGGAGTGCCCAACAAGAAACCCCCTCCAGGGGTAGGCCGGTGATGTGGCAGCTAGTTCTCACATCCGGGGTATTGGTATCCTGCTCCCACAGAAGTCTGGCCTTTGCCCAGTGTTGGCCAGTGAAATGAGGTTGGGGGTGATGGCGCTGATTTGGTGAGGTGCCTATGGTACAGGCAGCCAGATTGTGCCTTTTGGCGCTGTCCCGGGTCTTAGCTTGATTCCTACACCCTTCTTTACTGACCTGTCACTCTTTTCACAGGTCCAGCCTTTCTTACCCAAATGGCTCGCCGAGCCCAGCCGGGTCCAAAAAAGTGTCAAAAACGACCTCGTCCCAATCCAGGATATCCCAGGAATCCATCCTTGCCTACAGAAGAAACTGAAGACCAACGGCATCTCATCCTATTTTCCAGGTATCCCGATGCTTGGATCTGCCCCTTTAGCAGCAAGGCCCCTCCAGGCCTGCAAAATACAGTCCCTCACACCCAGCCCTTGTTCTCTGAGGCCTCAGGTTCTCTCTTATGCAAAAGCTGCTTTCCCTTCCCTGAAAACACAGGTGGACAGTCTGCTCTACACCCTTGGGCTGGCTGGTGTCTCGATGGCCACAGCTGCAGGGTGGTGTGAGTCCCCCAGGGAAGGGCCCTGACCCAGCTGGGTGAGCCTCAGCTGAGGAGCCAAGCTGGTCATCTCTGATCTGGCCCCAGAAATGTCCCCTCATAACCTGTGGCAGCCTGGCCACGGGCCTTCCTCCCCATCAGGCTGGCCACACCAATGTCTTGTAGCTCCTCTGCCATTTGCTTGAACCAATGCTCCTTGGCCTTTGGTCTGTGTTCAGGCTTGTTTATTCTGGCTCTGGAGGGGTCTGTCCTTAGAGGGCTCCCTGCGGGCCCCCTCCAACATTTAAAAGCACTGGGACAGTGACCCCATCAGAGCCTCTCCAGAGCACAGTCTGCTTCTCTAAAGCAGTAACGCTGTCACATAGGGTGCTTGCCCTGCGTGGCGATTGTGAGAGTCCTAGAGAGGAGCCACTTAAAGCACTTTGTAGCCGTTCAGGTCTCCGCTGTTGTATTTGTCCTTATTATGCCCTGCTGAGCCTCCCCTTTGTTCTCCTCCTGTCTAGTGCAGGCCGCGGTGATCCCCGCCCTCCTGGAGAGTGCGTCCCATGGATTCCTGGTGGGGAAGGGTGGCTACCAGCCCAGTGACATCTGTGTGTCTGCCCCAACAGGCAGTGGGAAAACACTGTCCTTTGTCATCCCTGTGATCCAGGTAAATGATTAGGGAGGGAAGGGGTCTGGGGGAGCTGCCACCAAAGGCTTGCTGAGCTCTTCCTGGTCACAAGCCCCCAGTGCTTATGGGGAAGAGGGCAGCCTCTCTGAGGGACCTTGCCTGAAGAGGCCTCCTGGTGTGGGGCCATGCTGTTTTTGTCCACAGGTCCTGTTGGAGCGTGTAGTATGTCACATACGGGCCCTGGTGGTGCTGCCAACGAAGGAGCTGGCCCAGCAGGTTCGTGGGCCTTTGTTTTTTCTGGTTTGCTGTGCTGCCTTGGGACAGAAGCTGTTGGCCCAGAAGCCCTTACTCTCTCCCAGTAGGGCTTCCCAACTCCCTTAGGGGCTCTGGTTCAGTTTCAGGCAATCTGTGAAGTTGGATGGGGAAAAGTTAAATTTGTGTTTCAATATAGTGTGCCTGTTGTAATCCTGTGTTTTATTTTGTGGTCTAAAAACATTCTGGCAAGGGGAGGTTTCATCAGCCTTCTAAAGGCCTTCGGGACACAGACTATTCTGTCCCGCCTCATTTGGCCAAAAGTGTTGTTCTTGGGGCATCATGTGGATGGATCCTTGTGAAGGGAGCTGAATCTTTATAGCATTTATCTTAACAGCAGAAGGCTTTCTGCCCCCAGATCTCAACTGCCCTTCCTGCCCCTGCCCAGCTCTTGTTCACGTATTCAGTTCTTGGGGACTAGAGGCCTTAAGCCAGTCAGTCCATCAGCGGTTTTTATTAAGTGCCAGGCACCGAACTGGGTACTAGAGATGCGAGTAGGAAAGCTTGACGGCCCTACCCTCAAGGAGCTTGTGCTCGGTGGATCTGATTCTGTATTCTGCTCTCTCCCTCCAGGTGAGCAAAGTATTCAATGTTTACGCCGATGGCACAGGTCTGCGCATTGCCCAGATCACGGGGCAGAAATCCCTGGCAAAGGAACAGGAGATCCTCGTCCAGAAGACGTAGGTTGCATTGCATTTGTGCCAATTTGCTTAGGCCAGTGCAGCCAGCCCTCCTCCCTGGCTGGTGTAGGCCGGGCCCATTTAGCATTCAGCTCTGAAAAAAATGAGTTCCTGCCACCCAGCTCCCTGTCTCTAATCGCCTGAACAGCATTCAGACCCTTCTCACAAATAGGGAGTTTGCCCCTTGCCCAGCCTCTCACACGGCAGAGCTCCCACTGAACGTCCTCCAAGGCCCTGATGCAAGTACCAGGCCCTTCTGGGATCCTTTTATAGACCTCTCCCTCTGAGCACTGTTGTGAGGCTTAGGCTTGGGCTTTTTCAGGAAAAAGATTGTGGGAGAAGCTCGGGGAGGAAGATGGGCCCTCCAGGGCAAGTGGGGAAGGAGAGGGAAGCTCCTTCCATCTTGAGCCAGGCTCGGTCGTCAGCAACCATGCTGTATGGTGTTGCAGGGACTCTGGGTACTGCAGCCTGGCAGACATCGTTGTGGCCACCCCTGGCCGGCTGGTGGATCACATTGATCAGACGCCTGGATTCAGCCTCAGGCAGCTGCGCTTTCTGGTAAGTCAGCCCAGGCTGGGACCTGCCGTGCCATGCAGGTCTAGTCTGGGGCAGTGCCCGGGCTCGTGTCTGCCCACTGAGCTGGAGGGAAGGCCCGGCATGGTTGGGAGGCCTTGGTGCTTGTGAGCAGGAGCATTCCCAGGAGCTTCCTCAGGGTTCCCCCCGCCACTCTACAGATCATCGATGAAGCCGACCGAATGATTGACAGCATGCACCAGTCCTGGCTGCCACGGGTGGTGAAAGCCGTTTTCCATGGCGATGGTGCCCCAGGCTCCAGCCCACTCTTCCAGAGGGTGGAACCCCGAGCTATAACTGCTGCCAGGTACTGGGATGGATACTCTCTACCCATCCAACCACCCACCTCCTGAGAAGAATGGGACCATGTTTGGTCGTTTCTGTTACATGAAGGTTGTCACCTATCCCCTTTGAGAAGGGAGCCAGACCTGGGGGGGGGGGGGGGGGGAGGGAGACATGCCAGCCAGCCATCCTGTCCCGCTCATGATGGAGAAATTTCCCTTTTTAATGGACCCATTAGAAGAACAGCCCAGAAGAGCAAGGGTCAGCGGCGTTGCCAGCTCCAGAGCCGACAGGCAGTGGGTAGCTGATAACATCCATCCGGGACCCACATAGACACTGCCTTGTCTTTTTCAGCACGTGCCAACCTCAGATGCCGCTCCAGAAGCTGCTGTTCTCGGCCACACTGACGCGGAACCCTGAAAAATTGCAGGAGTTGGGCCTCTACCAGCCCCGGCTCTTCTCCACTGGTCTGGAGAGCCAAGAATCCACAGCTCAGCCAGGAACCCAGCAGGACGTGGAGGGGAAGTATGCCTTCCCTGCAGGGCTCTCGGTGAGAGGGGCCCCCCAAAGCCCACAGGACAACCCCTGTTAGAGGTCAGGGCAGGGGGAGGGTGCCCCCTAGCCAGACCCAAGGCAAAAGGGAAAGGAATCTCAGCAGCTTCCAGGCCCCCAGCTTAGAAGAGTGGGCATATTACTGGGGGGATCTCACGGCCTCTGCCCTGTCTCCCACAGCATTTCTACGTGCCCTGCAGCCTCAACTCCAAGCCACTGGTCATCCTGCACTTGATGTGGAATTTGAAGTTCTCCCGGGTTCTGTGCTTCACCAACTCCCGGGAGCACTCACACAGGTGAGGGCCAGGTGACAGGGAAGAGGCAAGAGGTGCCAGGGGGTGCGCCCTCCACTGAGCTCTGCCCGCCTCTCTCTCCAGGCTGTTCCTGCTGGTCAAGGCCTTTGGAGGGATCCCCGTGGCCGAGTTCTCCTCCAGATTTGGGCCTGGCCAGAGGAAGATGATCCTGAAGCAGTTTGAACAGGGCAAGATTCAGCTGTGAGTGTTGTGAAGGGAGGGAGGTGGCCAGAAAAAAGGGCAGAGAGCATCGCGGGGCTGGGCTGGCCAGGAGCTGGCTGCTGCAGGGGCCTGGCTATGTGTGTCGCACACTCACAAACACTCACCAGTCCAGCCCAGCAAGGGACCGGTGAAGTAGGCCTCTGTTGGGGTGGAGGGCACTTAGCAGGGGGGGGGGGGGGGGAGACAGGGAAACCGGGGCGGGGGGGGGGGGAGCTTCTGCCTAGCGTTTCCTCTCTTGACCTCGCCACAGCCTGATCAGCACAGACGCCACTGCTCGAGGCATCGACATGAAAGGGGTGAAACTAGTCATCAACTACGATGCCCCGCAGTACATCAGGACCTACGTGCACCGGTGAGGAGGGCTGTGGGGCCCTTGGGGGTGCTATAATGCTGCCACTCTTCCTTGAGACCCCAGGATTTTGGAGGCTCAAGTTAGGTGTGTCACTAACCCACCCCCTGAACTGGAATGACGGGCACCTGCCCCCATGTTGTGTCTGATTTCAGGGTAGGCCGAACAGCCAGAGCTGGGCATACGGGGCTGGCATTCACTCTGCTCCTGAAAGTACAGGTAGGTCCCTTGAAAATACACATAGCATCCCCATCCCTGCATGTGTCCCCACCTCTGTCTGTCAATGGAAAGACTCTGTTCCTAGTCACTAGAGACTATCGTCTGGTTACCTATGAGGAGGGGCTTAAGGGAAGGCTGAGCCCGGTTCTCTCACAGCTGGAACCATTCTCTTCTCCAGGAGCAGAAATTCCTTCAGATGTTGAGAGAAGCAAGAGCTCCAGAGCTGGGGAAGCATCTAGTTCGGAGTGAGCACCTGAAGTCCCTCATACCTCAGTATGAGGAAGCACTGTCTGAGCTCCAGAAAACCATCCGGGTAAGGGCTCAGGGTGGGCATAGTAGGCCTCAAAGTGCCCGCTCCGCAACAGTCACGGGGCTGGCCAATTCCCCAAGACCATGGGAACCTGGTGATGACTGAGTAAGCAAAGCCAGGCCAGCGATTTAGGCAGTGTACTTGAATGACACACTTACCTCATGGGAGTTTAGCAATAGCCCAGCTGCCCAGACCCAAGAGCCTCAGCTGCCAATGTGTCCAAGGTCCTGGGAGTTCACCAGAAAAGGGAGCAGAAACCTGTGGGGTGATGAATGCCTGAGGGGAGCCACAGAGACCCATCCATCCAGCACTGCCCAGAAAGGCAAGCTGGTCTTACCCACCTGGGAGAGGCCAAAGCAGGAAAGATAGTTTCCCAGGGAGAACTGCCATCAAAGAAAGCAAGAGTGGTCAGCACTGCCGCCTTAGGCTTCTAGACAGGAAGGTACTGCAGCAGTCTGTGCCCCACCATTCTCAAGCATGCTGCTCTCTGGAGATAGATGCTCCCTTCTTTATCTCACCCTGGCTTTTGCCTTCACAGAACGAATGGAAGCAGAAGAAGGCCTGAGTCTGGCAGGGGATGAATGGTGTGTGCCGGGCGAAGCCCAAGGAGGCGTTGTGGGAACAGGGTAAAGAGTGCTGATCCACTGGCTTTGGGGACTGGCATTTGCCTGCTGCCAGCTAGGCATGCTCTGGGGTCTTGATCACTGTCTAGAACTGCCTCCTGAGCCCAGTAATGATTTGGCCAGCAATCATCACAGGAATGGGGTGGAAGACTTTAATTTTTAAAAGAAAACAGAGGCTTTATACTTACTTATTTTTATAGAAACAAGAATTGTTCTCTAGTGAAGTAAGAAAATGGAGTACATCCAGGCTGGTTCTGGATGAATAGAGAGGAGGGGACATTCTCCTGCCTATAGTTTGTACCCCTAAACTTCAGATCCCAGAGCTGCTGGGGGCCAGAAATCAGAGAAATGGTTGAGACCTTCACAGAGACAAGGTCATCGACTTCAGAAATGGAAACCACATCCACCCTATTGGAGATGAAGAAAATTGATTAAGACCATCAGGCTGGATTCAGATCAGCTGTCAACTCATATCAATGAGCACCCACCACATACAAGGAGCTATAGGACGAGGGGGAGGTAAACGTCACTCCATCTGCACAAATCCCTGGGTGCCTCTAGACTGTTTATTCATTACAGGTTTCTAGAATTACAAATTTTATCGTGCACACCATATTAAATTGGAAAGAATGCCAGCAGCTATAAAAACGTACACTTTATTACACTCTCTGTTTGGTAGGATACATCACAATTCCATACAGTCCTACACAGCAAGTACAAGCGCCCACATTTATCGGTAATTTAAGACCTGGCCCTGCCTTCCTGGTAACAGTTGATTCCTGGGAAAGAGAATTTTTTTTAAAAAGTTAAGAAAAGTGTTTCCATCTTTGCTGATCAATGAATGGGCCACAGAACCAGCTGCCTGTGGCAAACCTTGAAACTGATCTGCACAGGAGACAGAGCCATCTATTCCAAAACAAAGACAGGATACCTTGACATGATTCTGAAATGGGATGCAAAATGTGGCACCTTAAACCTCTATCTCACTGCCCATCTAGAAACTTCTAAAAGATAAATGGATAACAAAGAGTGGTTTCACAATCAGGGAAACATGGGAACTGAGTAACCTAGAAGGGACACAAACCAATGCCCAGAAACCCTAACAATTGTAATCTATATTGGAACCATTGGACATGTATTTCCTCCTTGAAACTGAGCTCTCCCTCTTGCTTTGCCATCACATCTCATCTAATATCAGTAACGGTGTCATATTCTTAAAGTTGCTTCATAAAGCAAAAATGCTTTTATTTTTAATTAAACAACCACCAAAACATCAAATAATCCCATGCTGAAGGGAAAAAATGCTTTTTAAAAATCCCCTTTATCAAATGTAATGGGAAAAAATCCTCCTTGTCACTGTCACATGAGCCACAGTCAAAAAGGCAGGACCAAATTAAGAGGAGCTCTTTGACCCTCTTAAGTAAGCAACCTTTATTTTAAAAGGTTCATATGTGGCTAAGTCTTAGGACCATACAATATATTGTATCATTTCTTTAAAAATGAGGCAGGCTCCTTTTAGGGTAGTAATAGACTGTGACCTCATCCTCCAAACATCTACCTGAATATACATTCATAACTCTTATTCACTTTAGTAAAATAATCATATAAAAGTGTATTTTTTGCACAGCTGAGAATTAATCTGGAGTTTTGTTTACTTTCCTCTCTTCCCTAGCTGAAGGCTGAATAGATTTTATACTGAACACAGAAACATCACAAAAGCAAATGAAACTTAAATTAAACCCCAGCAGTTAAAAATTCTCCCAAATTGGAAGTATCAAACTAGACAAATAGGAAATTTTCCAAGATACAAAGTGAGTACTCCTTTTACAAAAAGGTTACAGTTTTACTATACGTAGAACTAGGATCAACACACTCATTACATTCCAAGAATAACCATTACCACAAAATGAAGAATGAAAGCAAACATACACATACACACACACATACAGCTTCAGGAAAGGTACACAAATCTACAAACAGATCAAAAGAATTACAAGAACAGAAGGTGAACTTTTGTTAAAATCTTAACTATACGTCCAGATTCAATTCAACAAACATTTATTAGGCACCTACTAATGTGCAAAGCAGTGCTAGGCGCAGATGGTCACACTGAAGGACTACAGATTTAAGAGATCATATTACACCCAGACTTGTTCTAGGAGGGAATGCTTGTATAAGGGGAGGGGGACAGTTGGATCCAGAAAGCTCACAGCCCAGGCCAGTCTGTCCTACTTGTGAACAAACAGGTGGAAATAACCTATGATACTAGGCTGCCATACTAGACCATCCACTTCTAAGAGGGCAGAGACTGCTTCTAACAAGCTCTGTGGAACTCTTAAAATGAAAAGAAAAAAATTTTTTATGTAGTTTGAATCAATACTTAGAAATGATGGTCTAATAAGAGCAAGAATCAATTTTTTTTAAAACCAAAAAAAAGTAGGATTTTGACAATTTCTTCTCCAAATCTTTTGAGTTTTGTGTACAGTGACAGATTAAAATGTAACTTTAAAGGTGTTTCATGACATCAGATGACTGCCTGTTCCCTGACATTTCCAAACTCTCTGGCTGGCCATATTCAGGCACCCCTTCAGTTGGATTTGGACAGTGCCTTTAATCTGACTGCAGACATCCGCATATGCCCTTTGGATTGCTGACTTTGCCCTTCTGAGGCTGGAGGGACCTGTCCAGGGTTTGGTCCCCCAGGGACCTGCAGTTGTGGCGTGGCAGGGGTCACAACTTGTTGCTGTACAAGTTTCTGTTGAACCGCCTGAGGAGCCATTGATGTTGCAGGAAGCACTTGTACTTGGTGTGGACCAACTGTGGTCTGGGACATAGTCACAGTTTGTTGTTGAGGTTGAACCTAAAAATTGGAGGGGACAGGACAAGTAGATGGTTGCACATTAAAAGTCTTGGGATCAGAGTTAACTTGCTTCCTCTGGAAAGAGAACAAGCACCTTAGTCACTGCTGTCCCTCTCACCGAGGTCAAATCCTGTTGATTAACCCTTATAATTAGTACTGTTTACCAGTATCAAGAGGATGAGGACACACCAAGAAATACCCCCGAACACTGGCTTGGTCTGCTCTCCAGAGAAATTCCCAAATGATTAGGTCCTTTAGCTTAGTTCAAGACAAAATGTCTTAACATTCCCAAGAGAAATTAAGACTGCCTGTCATAACCCCCTGATATACAATTGATTAAATCTGATTCACTTGTCAAGCATACTGAAAAAGCCACATTGACCAGTGCTCAATCTAGTATTCTTTGCCATTTAAGATACAGAAAATAGCATTTTAAAAAGAAATCTGGGCATCTGACTTTAAAATTTTAGCACTTGTGCCTTCAGACTTATTATTCTTTAATAAATGGCAGCAAAACAGCACTGGATTATTAACATTTATTGAACATCAATACTATGCTAGGTGCTGTATAATAAAAACTATGATTCCTGGTCCAAGGACTTCCAATCTACAATAGAAAGATGAAAGAGAGACAGACAGAAGACAAAACAAGTGGAGTTCAGTAGGAAAACAAGGAAAGTATCCAGGGGTTCAGAATGCCAGTCACTGACCATCTTACAAGGGTTGGTGGTCTAGGAAAGCCTTCCCTGAAGAAGTTTTGAGGACAGGTTTAAATAAGGGAGAGATGGGAAGGGAGAGACTCCCCAGAATAGGGAGCAGCAAAGAGGAAACAGACCCAAGAATGGGGGGATGAAGCCAGTACTCCACTGGAGAGGCGAGGGATGGGAAGTGGAAAGGCTAGGAAGGAAACTGGAACAGAGTGACCAGAGACGTGGAGAACATGGAATGAGTTTCAGTGATGGAATGAACATTGTGGACAAAAACAATGGTCAGCTATCTTTAAGGGTTTCTAAAACTCACCTGCTGGGAAACAGAGACCATCTGTTGAAGATTGGCCACAGCTGTTTGTTGTTGAACAACTTGAGGAATCTTTGCAACCTTGAAGAAATATGAGAGCAGGTTAATGCAATAAAAGAATCAGAATCTTAGAGTAAGAATGTTAAAGACCATCAGAGGTCAATGAAGCCATCCTTTGCCTAAGGAGGCATCCCTAACTTAAAAGACCTATGGGGGCAGAGGGCTTCCTTTCAGCCCCATCCTCTCTGCCACTACCTCTGAACATGACTTCCCCACTTCCATTCCTCAAAGCCATGGGACAGGAGGAGATTTTTAATTCCCTATGGTTGAAACAGCAAGAGTGAAAAGGAGCTGAACAAGGTCCTTCTGAGTTGCATTTGCCATTCACTAGCACATCAACCTGACTGGTAGAGGCACTAGCTTTGAGACCACAGGAGTGCAGTACCTGTACCGGGGCTGGCACTTGCTGGGCTCCTGTGGGCTTTGGGGTCTGGGGCAGGGGTGTCGTCAGGAACTGGGTTTTAATGCTGGGTTGAGGAGCATAAGCCACTTTATGCTGCTGGGCCTGGACAGTAACTTGCTGTGCACTGATCTAGAGAACAGAACAGCTATCTTCAGAAGAAGTTCCCGGAAATATGTAATGTATATTACATTACATAAAGTATAAGTAAGATCAGGGAATCTGCTCAAAATAATGTCAAATCTGTATTCCTAATTAAAAACTTGATTCAGAAAGAAAAGGTAAAAGTCGAAAAATATCTTACACATCGATGAGAGTTATTTAAACTGATTCTGCAAGTGTAAATATTCAAAAAACAGAAGGTGAGAAGGGAAAGATGAGAGAGGAAAGGAGAGAGAAAAGGACAGCAAAGAGGGAGGAAAAAAGAACAGAGAGAAAGGGGAGGGAGAAGAGGATCAAAGAAGGGAGGGAGAGAGATTGGAGGAAAGAGACAGATCTCAGAGGAGCCCAAAGGATTCCTGCCATTTTTCCTCGGAATGGTACAAACTTCCCATAATGCAGTAAAATTCACAGCCTCTATAGTAGGTCAAGACAAATGCATACCCGATGTCTATTAAGGGACCAAGAGAATGACTCTACCTTCTGCTGTACAGTAGCTTGACTCTGAGATTGAATGACTTTCTGTTGCTGGTGGTTTTTGAGTTTCAGAAGCTGTTGGACATGTAGCGGCTGAGCAACTATTGTCGGGCCTATACAAGAAAAACAACAATGGCACTTAGCATACAAGGATGCCAGTCAGTATTACAGGAGGTGCTTTTTTCTCTAGCATTTTGCTCATCTGTTCAGAAAATGGAAGTTGAAATCAATTACTTAACAGGAAAGCAAACAGGTCTTCTCTTCCCCCCTTCCCTACTCCAGGCCTGGGCTTTTGGGGTTAGACCCAAACACTCCTTTCACAGGAAAATACTTTGGTTCTGTCTCCTTAAGACAGCAAAGGTTCAACAGGCCAAGGACTACAGTTTATGAACATTTAAAGAAGAGCCTGCAATAATGAAAAAATAAACAAACCCAAACCAACAAGTTCCACATTGAAAGACTTGAATAAGCCTGACACACATCATGAAATGGAGTCATTTCACATCTTAAAACTTAAGTGACTAAAATGTCTGAAGATCCAGTTACACACCTGTGGCTTTCTGGGGCTGGCTAAGAGCCCCCCCCAATTGCTGTTCTGTTCACTGGGAGGGCTGTTACTGCCGGCGAGGATGTCACAGGAGATTTGGCAGCAGCTGTGGGGGCAGTCTGTCCTGGAGCTGGAAGCTGGGAAGTAGCCACCCGGGTCTAGACAAGAAGAAGCAAGGGCTATGTTATCCTCCCAGGGTTTTGTATCTGTTGCAAGTCTTTAAAGTCTGGGATCAATCAACAAGTATTTAAGAAGTTCCTACAAAATGCCAGGCACTGGGCTAGCCTCTGGGGACCCAAGACTGACCAACCTCTCGTCCCAGAAGTATGCATTTTGTCAAGAGAGACAAGTACATATAAAAACATGTAGCACACATGTAAAGTTAAGTAAGTATAAAGTCAGGCAAAGTGGCTGGCTACAAAGCAGGGTGAGAGGGAGGGCCCCAGTAAGTAGGGCGTGCAGGAAAGGCTTGGTCTGTGGGTGGTACACCTCCTCCAAGGCAAAGGCCAAGGATCCGGGCCTTCAGCCCAAGGCCCAAAGGACAAGACCGTTTGGTCAGAATCAGCATTTATGGGACAAGCTGCTCCGTGCCCGACAGAAAACTCACAAGACGGGTGACTTGCAGGTTGGCCACAGTGGTGCCGGCCAGCACACTTCCGGACCTGGGGGCCTGGGCCCCAGGGAGCTGGGGGGGCGGGGCCGGTTGCTGCAGCAGAGTGGGCAGGGGCGCTGGAGCTGTCTGTGGTCCTGCCACAGCTGGCTGCTGAGACTGGGGCTGGGAGGCGAGCTGCAGCTTGTGCTTCTGCAGCTTAAGCGGGTGCTCCTGCACAGAGAGAACACTTCTCTCAATCTGTAGTCCTGAGAGATGCTCGAACCTATGCAACTCCAAGGGTTTTCTCTCATGCTGTTGCTTAGGGATATTCTGAAGGCTGAGAGTTCAATAATTGATCTTTGCACCCACAATTCCATCATATACATAGAAACATACACTATATATGTTTTTACACAATGGAAAATAGAGACATTAAGACAAAATACTATATTGGTCTAAAAGCAAAGCCACTGATATTGATGATATGAAATGGCTGCCTGTCTTTAATCAGCAATAATGGAAATAGGAAATGAATATTTTAACCAATTATAAAGTTTCAAATCTATTTTCCCTACTGAAATTAAATTTATAATATTTGAGGAAATACATCTGATTTGGCAAATTTATGGTTTAAGACATCAATTGCTTAATGTACAGAATCTCTTATTTAATCAACTGGAAGCCTAGCCATACTTAAAAGTGTCAGCAGTTTTATGCAAACTTATTTATTAATAATCATTTTTGTTTTTGTCAGTATGAGTGATATTCATTTAATTTTAACCAGTATCTTTATGTCACCATTAAATAATTCTTTATTGATAAACATGAAATTTTCCCCAGGGCCCCTTGGGTATCTTCCACTATGATACTAATTCTGATGGTTCAGTGAAATGTGGAGGTTTCTCAAGAATATGCTCATAAATGTTTAGCAACTGACTTTTGGGGGATAGAGATGGGGAGATATACTCACACATTCTAAGGCTAATCTGCATTATTAACATTTTTCTATCACATTCTTAAGTGAAGACTATCAACAAAACAATCAAGTCCTGATTTGTAGCATTTGCTGATTTCTAAAGAGTAAATGATCACACTAAAAATTTAACAATCAGCTGGCATAAGCCAGATCAGAGCACTAGCTAAGGTTCACTTGCCAGCTGAGAGCATGCTCTATTAATCCTACCAATCTGGAAAAGTTTTGGATATGGACCCAGTGACAAATTATATGTCCATCATCCAAGGATCAGCCTCACTAAGTTGGGAGAAGCTGATCACCAGCTTGGCTATAGAGAGTGATGCATTTCTGCTACCCCAACACACACACACACATACCCCTTCTACCAAGTCATTACAAGACTGAAATCTGCATTAGTGAAGGAAGCACCCTAAATGATGAAATTATGCACACACGAAATACAAAATAACTGAAAGATGAAGGTCATTTGGAAAGTTAAGCAAAGCAAACAAAAAGTTAATGGGCTTTTGATGACAACATTCGATCCTTTAACAATCTATTAGCAAATGGTTGTTAGTTTTAAAAAAAATCATACTATTTTAAGGATTGGTCCATAACTATTCATTCTGTTTCCCCAAGTCTGTTCCTTCTTCTGACTTCATTAAGATAATAAATGATTTTAGGTATTGTGACATACAATGATACATTTTGATAACAAATATCTGTATGATACTTTATAATTTGTCAAGTCCTTTAAGATACATTACACAGAAATAAAGAAAACTACTTGTTACCTGTTGAGCCCTGAGATCCCCATGAGTGCCTAACATCAGTGAATGTCCTCCTCTTCCAGCTCACACGTCATCAGATCCCATAAGTGCCAGAGCAAGGTAGAGGGCTCACCCATCTAACCTCTCTTCCAATGCCTCTTTCTCTTTTTTTTCTCCCATCGGGATGCTAATCCCCACAAAACCACCACTTCACCTTGACTCTTGGCCTACTTGACCTTTCCCAGCATTTATAGATTGGGCCACTCCACTTTACTCCCATTCCCACAGGAAGATATGAACACCACTGACAACACTTGGATAAGCAAAGTGTCACCAATTACAACCCTTCTAATAAGAAGGACAAAAACCTAGCCTTACTGTCTGCTCTGTCACTGCCACATCTCAGACCTCTGGACGTCATCATCTCCCCTGCTGCTGTGTATCTGAATGACTCCTGTATCTTGCTATCTCCCCTTCTATTAAGGCCCTCCAATCACTGCATCTGCCTGAATTGAACCCCTGCATATGTACTGTTTCCCCCCAAAAGAATGCTAGCTTCTTAAGAGCAGGAAGGACTGTCTAACTTCCATTTATCCCCAACCCTCAGCATAGTGCTTGGAACAAAGGAAGTGTTTAATAAATGCTTTTCATTCATTCATTTTGTTTGAAATTTTGTCTTTCCATTCTGTCTCCCTTCCCTCTTTACCACAGGAGTCCAGGGGTCTGTTTTATCTCCTAAACTTTCTTGCAGTAGATACACATTCCTCTCTCTTTCCCTCTTCACCATTACTCTAATACAAGCCCTCATTAATACCCATTTGGCCTCTTATCGCCAAAGCCATTCTACTGATAATAAAGACTACTAAGGTAGGATAACTTTCCTATATCGGACGTAGAAGCCATATCAGCCTAAGACTAGTACTGGAATAGTGGGATCCACACCTGAGTTGCTGTTTGCTGCTGCTGTTGTTGCTGCTGCTGCCTGAGAAGCTGAAAGTGGGCAGGAGTGATGGTTTTGCTGGAAAGCTGAACTCCTGTGGCTGTCCCTATAAAGAAAAGAGAAATACTTAAATCCAGAAAAAAAGAAAAGAAAAAAGAAATCCTCAAATCCAGAAAAAAAAGAAAAGAAAAAAGAAATCCTCAAATCTGTAATTTGAGGGAAGATTAAATTAGCAAATCTATAAATAAAACTTCAGCTTATGATAGATAGGCTTCTAGAAAGAATGATTCGACTTTGGAAAAATTATGAAATTTTGAGGTAGTTTAGAAGACAATCATGTACTAAAAAAAATAAAGAAAAATAATTTCCAGAGAAAAGATGGTTTCCTAGCTTCCATTTACCATATCTATATGTACAGCAATGAAACCCATTTCATTGTCCTTCCACTCTTTAATTTAATACTCAACTTCTATATTCTGTGGTAGACACTATGAAAATAAATGATCTGCACACTTAATAAGTAACTGTGGTCATTGTGCATGTTAAAAATTAATGCTGTACAACAACAGTAGTACATGATGATCAATTCTGATGGACATGGCTCTCTGCAACAAAGAATTGACTCAAACCAGTTCCAATTGTTCACTGAAGAAAACCATATACACCCAGATAGAGGGATATGAAATATGGACCACAACATAACATTTTCATGCTCTCTATTGATGTTTGCTTGCATTGTGTTGCCTTTCTCTGATTTTCTTTTTTTCTTGTACATAGGATTTTTCTTGCATAACTTGTCAAGTATTTCAACATTATTAACATGTAGTGGACTTCCTGCCATCTAGGGGAGGGGAGGGGACTGGGCATAAAATTTGTAATGGAAAGCTTTGTAAAGATCAATGCTGGGGAACTACCCATACATATGTTATACAAATAAAAAGCTGTAATAAAAAAAAAATAAAATAAAAAAATTAATGCTGTACATCTGTACACCATTTTCTATTTTCCAAAGCCCATTTTAGATCTATTCTACAAATAAAGGGGTAAAAAATCCAGTTATTACCTTGTGTTACCTGAGTCACTAGTGACCTTGTCTGAGCCTGCACAGGGGTCAGGTTAGTCATGCCCACAGTGGACGCTGGGATAGGAGTGACTGCTCGCATCCCCTGTGTAGACGCAACAGAGAGGAGCTCGGCAGAAGCAGCAGGTGTGGCAGCAGGCCGAGGCTGGCTATGAACCACTGGAGCAGGAGTGCCGCCTCCTGAAGCCTTTTTTAAAAAGAATACAAATTGTCGACTTTTCTTCAAAGGGGTGCAAACACAAACTGAACATTCTTTTGAAAAAGTCAGTGCCTCTCAGTTTGTGGTAAATAGTTAATGCTAAACGAGATACGCCAACTTTTTGCCACTGATGGCTGCCTGAATGGTAAGCAGACCACCCTGTTACACCAGACTGAATAATGATCAAGAAATTCAATGAGAAGCTATACTGACTTCCTCCACCCAAAACCACTCAAAAAAGTTGTCTACAAGTCTAGTATGGCTGGAGATGAACTATGTAGCCTGCCGGGCTACTATAAGATCATAGGGTTGCCCTAAACATCCCCAGAATAGTCAGAAAGCTCCAGAGTGGGGACCTTGGGAATCCAAGGGAGGAAGCAGCAGAAAGCAACACAGAGAACAGCCATAGTGCTGCGGTACTCAGATCCAGAAAGGCCAGGACTCGGGGTTCAGACATCCCGAATTGTTCTAGGACGCCAGAGGGCCCTGAGGACTCAGTGCTCTGTCCTTCAAAGAGCCCAGCGAATCATTCTCTGGGAAATGGAATCAGCACAAGACCCCAGGAATGCAGGGCAAGACCATGCAGTAACAGAGCCTGGTTCTAGCACATATCCTCCATTCAGAAACTAAAGCTAGAGAGATGAGTCAATAAGAGAAAACACCTGCCAATGACTGGCAATTAAACTGCAAATCTAAAAATCCAGGAAAAGGAGATTAACTCACAGTAACAAGAAGAGACTTAAAGAAAAATGGATTTACCACAAGGACTACAAAAGTAATTTGGAGAAATTTAGCAAGAGATTTTTCAAAAATTAAAAAGTGGAAGGACAATAGGTAGCTTTGAAGAGAAAGTGGCAAAACAAAAAAGAAGAATCTCTGAAAACTAAAATAAACCAAATGGAAATCAACGACTCTATGAGAGAAAGAAAAAATATAAGAAAATATAAAATATCTAATGTCAAAAACATGGACCTGAAAGAGGAGAGAGAATTTAAGAATCACTGGTCTCCCTGAAAAAATTATGATGATGATGGAGAAGGAAAAGGAGGAGGGTTAGGAGGAGACGGCGGTAATAGTGGTAGTGGCAGTAGTAATAGTAGTAGTAGTAATCATCTGGATCCTATATTTCAAGAAATCATAAATGAAAACACTCTAGATTTATCAGAAGGTAGAAGTAAAAATACAATCTTTCTCTATCAGGAACTCCAAAAGTAAAAATATAAGGAATATTATAGTCAAAATTCAGCTAAAAAGTCAAAGAAAAATAATGCAAACATACAATCAGAAGCAGTTCAACTACCAATCAGTCACAATGACATAATACCTCACAGTTTCTACTAAAAAACAAGAAAGAGATTTGGAAATATAATATTCCAAAAGACAGAGGATTTAGGCTTATACAATCCAAAATAACTTGCGCAGTAGATCTAAATGTATTCCTAAAGAGAAAGAAAATGGACCTTCAGGCAGCTAGGTGGCTCAATGGATACAGCACCAGGCCTGAAGTGAGGAGGACCTCAGTTCAAATCTAGTCTCAGACATTTAACATGTCCTAGCTGTGTGACCCTGGACAAGTCACTTAACCCCAATTACCTCAGCAAAAACAGAAACAAAAACAAAACAACAACCTTTAGTGAAATAGAGAAACTTTAAGCATTTCTGATTGAAAAACAAAAATAAAAACAAAACCCAAACCTGAGTAGGACCAGCAGAAGAGGCCAAAGAAACCTAGAAAGGGAAGTTTATTTGAGTAAGTGGAAAGAGTCTGATTTCTCATCACTGGAAAGTGTGAGAAGAGTATACAAACATGAAGAAAGGGGTGAAGTGCTAGGTATCTGATAAACTAACATACATAATAAATGTACAGAGCAAAACAAGCTTCCTGACCCTGAAGTA
>JAJPUD010011287.1:9406-48738 GCA_023553655.1 Myrmecobius fasciatus | reverse complement strand
CCCGCCACTCTCCTCTTGTTTCCAGGCAGTTGTCATCCATCAGTCAGCCAAAACAAAAAACAAAGGGAAGATGTATGAGCGAGGAGAACTTTCTACCAAACGAGCTTATCCTCAGCAGTACTTGTGGTTTCCGAGGGAGACGTGGCGGTAAGAAGGCCGGGCTTGCCAGCAGGATCCTTGGGCTTGACTCTGGCTCGAGCTGGCAGACCCAGAGAATGGAGATCGCCGTCTCTGTCCAGCCCACCTCAGTGTTTGCGGGAGTCCTGAGCCAGATCTGTGAAGTGAGAGCCCATCATCCTAGATGAGTAAACTAAGGCTCAGGCAGACGTTTCACCAGACTGCTGGAGCTGAGAAGTGCCGGAATCCTTCTGCTGCACCGTGAGGACCTTCCCTCAGAAAATCCAGTTATGTGGATCCCTCAGCAGCACCACAGCCCTCACAATGGACTTTTCTTGCTTAATCCCAAGGAGATGTCAACATGGTCTCCTTCTCGATAAATCTGGGCAGACCGAAGCCTTGCTTTACAACTCACCCACAAAACCCCCAACCCTGCTCCCTTTTCCAGGAGACCCAAGTCTTGCCTTTTGCTGCCAGGCTTCTGGGAAGGCCCCGTGGTTTCTTGGAATGAGTGCTGCTCTTGCAGTTGGCAGAGCTCTGGTGCTTCCTGGGAGCCCATGAGCACATCTTTTCATCTCCGAGCATCCGTTTTTGCATCTGTGGTGTAGAAATAATCTTGCTTGCAGCACCTGTCTCACACTCTTCCTCCCTCCTCTTCTTCTTTCCTCGCCCTTCTCTTTTTCCGCTTTCATCCTCTGGAAATGTTAACCACTTTGTCCCAGTGAAGACCCTCTCCCTTTCCTTTTGTGCTTTCTTCACCAGCTTCTCTTCCTCCTGCTGCCCATTTCTTCTGCTGGGTTTCTCTCCTTGGCCCTCTCTTCTCTCTCTACACTTTTCTTTTCCTTGCTGGCTTTCTCTACTTTTGTGGAGCCAGTGACTGTCTTCCTGGAGAATAAAGCAGAAGTCTGTGTGCCTAGCTTGGCGAGGTTAGGCTCCCTGGGTTCAGGAATATGTCAGTGCCCCCAAGAGCCCACAGCTCTCTACAGGCTGTGATTGTTGTCTACACTCTGCTTTGTTACGTGTCACCTCAGTAGTAGTGGTGGTAGTAGTAGTAGTAGTAGTAGTAGTAGTAGTAGTAGTAGTAGTAGTAGTAGTAGTAATAGTAATAGTAATAGTAGTAGTAATAGTAGTAGTAGTGGCAGCAGCAGCAGTAGCCATAGTAGTAGTAGTAGTAGTAGGAGCAGCAGCAGCAGCAGCAGTAGTAGTAGTAGTAGTAGGAGCAGCAGCAGCAGCAGTAGTAGTAGTAGTAGATTTGAGCAGCTTCTCTTCTGGCTAGGTCTTTTTGGATGCCGACTTTGTCATCTAACACATTAACTCCCTTCTTTGTAACCTGAGAGGCCTCGGGGGAGAGACTTGCCCATAGTGGCAAAGCCAGCTTGTGTCCAAGCTGGACCTTGACCCCAGCTTCAAGGCCGTCTGTCCATTCTGCATCTCAGAAGCTCTTAATAAATGTTTTTTAATCCCAGTTGGTCAGGAGTCTTGCAAATGTCTGATATTTTCTCTCCAGGATTCAGTCTCAGGGCCCTATTTCCATGTTGGCATCTTCTGTCTGTGTTATGTAATTATGAACATTTATGTAGTACTTTAGGGTTACAGATCACCACATTTAATCCTCGCAGTAATGCTGGGAGGTAGGTGAAATAATCATTTTTTCATAGATTAAGAACTTGAGGCCCCCAGAGGTTTTTTTGTGTTTTGCCTTGGAGCAGCAAGTCCAGCACCCGGGCTTTGTACCAAACTGCCTCTGCCTCTGCCTCTGGGAAGACGATTGTCCGTGGTCTGGCCCTTCTGCTGACTGACAGAAACTCTTTCAGAAACCATCCTGTTTCCTATTTTAGGAAATTCTGCCTCTCTGTCACTTTCATACCTTGTTCTATTTTGATCATGTGAAACTTAATAAGCAAAATGCTTCAAAAATAAACAACTCGAGTTCCTTTATACTTGGGAACTCTGGGTTCACAGTGCTCTTCTTCTATTAATAATGTTTTCTTTGAGGATGTGATGCTTTCTGTTTCTAAAATATGGGGAACAATACATTTTTCTGTTGAATTTATTGACTTTATTGAATTTATGAAAAAAGAAATCAGCATCTTAGACTCTATCAGTGCTTCTAACTGTGGTACCTAAATATGGGGACATAAGGAGCCATGTGCTATTTATGCTTAGAATATGAACCAGATGAGAAAGAGACTACCTGGCTTTCCTTTGAGTATGATAAAACAAAATTCAACTAAATTTTATTTTGAAAGTAGCATCTAAGAAACAATAAATACAATTTGGGATAGACTAACATTTGTGACTAAATGCTATTTTCTGTTGGATCTTATTTAAGAGAAATTACATAAGCAATGCAGTCTGACCTGTAATCCTTCCTTATTTAGTAAGTACTTGCATATGCTAACTTTGCATAATGTTTGTTAAAAGAAAAAATTACTCAAGTTATTAATTTTAATAAAAATATCTGAGTTTTTTTGGTTTTGGGTTTTTTGTTGTTGTTGTTTTTTGGAGGAAAGTGGGCAGTACTTACCATACTGGTCTGAAAATAAGCTATATGTTTTCCCCAAAATTGGATTTTTATAGCATCTAAGTTGACTTTAATGTATGCATATACATTTTTTTCCTTTCAAAGGATCTCATTTTAGGACCATAACCCATATTCAAGAGTAGTCCATTCTTGGATCAATCTCATAATTGCCCCACATAATGGTAGTTTTAGAATGAAACACACAGATAGTTCTATTTAATTTTGCTAATATTCATGCCCATAGTTTGATATTTTGGCAAAATGACCCAATCCTTCACTAATAGCTTTGTTTTAAACTTCCTGACTTTTAAATAAAACTAATATTACTATTTTAGGTATTTGGGAATAAGATGATCATTCCTTCTCTGGATGGAGACCTCTTCCAGTGGGACCGAGAACGGGAAAGCATGGAAGCGGTTCCTTTCACAGTGGAGTCTCTGCTGGAGTCGTCATATAAATTTGGAGATGATGTTGTTTTGGTTGGAGGAAAGTCTCTTACCACATATGGGCTCAGTGCACATAGTGGAAAGGTGAGTGAGTAGATGTGATGAAGGCACAAAAGGATACAGTACTGAAGACAGGGGTTGTTTGAGGTTTAATGTTCTATATTCTTTTGAATACAGAGTGAGCAAAGCATGCTTTGGGGTATGCTTTTATTATGTGAGTTCTCATTTATTCTAATAAAAAATTTGTAAGGTAAGAAAACTTTAAAAAAGAATAAACTCATTATTCTACAGACCAAGAACAGTGACCCTAGGGACCATGTCTAGAATTATAAATTAGAACATCTCTGGCAGCAGGAGCTGATTGGAAAGATTTAGACTATCTAAAACTGTCCTTCTCATTCTTAATCCTCTCACTGTCTGGTTTGTAAGCCACAAGATGATGTGGGTGGGCTTGGGATGACCCTCACCAGAAGGGGCAAGTCCGCAAAGGTGAGGATGTTGCTGCCCGCCTTCATTTTCAACTTTGTGTCTCTTTGGTTGTGCCCTCCTGCCCCACACCAGGGCACTACCCTTCTGCCCTCCTGAGCTGTGCTCCGGGCCTGATCCCATAAAGGTCCCTTGAGTCTGATTGCCCTCATTGGGTGATGGAGAGGACAAGAGTAAATGAGGTGATTATTTGGGACCCTTCAAAATCTAAGAATCCTCATCTTTGTGATTCTAGGTGCCACTACATAAACTGGTACTGTAACAGGGGTGGTTTTTTATTTTGTTTTTCTTGGGTTTTTCTTTTCTTTTTCTTTCTTTCTTTCTTTCTTTCTTTCTTTCTTTCTTTCTTTCTTTCTTTCTTTCTTTCTTTCTTTCTTTCTTTTTCTTTTTTTTTTTTGGACGGTTTTCATTTAGTGCCTGCTGAGATGCAAAAATTTGGAGGCATTTTTAAGCTGTTACACTAGGTGTCTGAGGACACCACTAACATGGGTGTTATAACAACATTCTTGAGGCTTGTTTTTTACTGATGTGGTGATATCTCCAACTCCTAAAGACCTATTTCTGTGAAAGAAGGATCAGAATACTTACTCTCCTTCCCTCACAGAGTTATACTGAGTGCCGAGTGAAATAATCTGCCTGAAAGCATGTAGTAAAACTATGACCGAGAAGGCAGTGCAATAGGAAATAGAAAACTGGATTAAATTCAAGAAGACCTGGCTTCAAATCCCAGCTTAGACACTAACTTGATGTGATTCTGGGAAAACCACTTGATTTCAGTTTCCTCTAAAATGAGGATCATAATAATAACTCCCATCTCATAGGATCATTGTGAGGATTAAATTAAATAAATCAGTAAAATACTTTGCAAACCTTCAAATACTATCCATTTGAGTTGTTGCTATTCTTATTATTCGGATTCAGGGAATTTTATTATTTTCTCTAGTCTCTTCTTATTTGTACCCTGTGGATATTAGTGCCTTATTGTTTTCATGGCTTACTGCTTTTCAGGTGAAGTATATTTGTTCAGCCATGGGTTGTCGCCGATGGGATGATGAGGAGTTGGAACAAGAAGACATTCTTCTTCTGCATCGAACGCAGAAAACAGTCAGGGCTGTGGGACCACGGAGCGGCCATGAGAAGTGTGTATTAGTGGGGGGTGTTTTGTTACTATTCAGAATTATGGGTAAGATCAGAAGTCAGACATTACTTTTTGGAGGTTTGGTTTGCCGAGGGCTAATAGCTAGTGGCTCAAGGACTGTCTCTAGCCTATCGTTAGAGGGCTCATCTCAGGTGGGTGGCTATGGCTTCTGGGGGTGCAGAGCCCCTCCGGGCTCTTCTCCTCCATGTCTTCCCAGCATTATCCCCATCATGGATGGGGGACCTTCTTCAAGGCCTCTGCCCTTAGAAGGCTATGGAGGGACTGTGGAGGCAATGCATGGGGTAGAGCTTGCTCTTGCCACACAACCAGCCCACCTTGTGGATCGTGCATTGCTTTGATACAACTTATGCATGATCTATGAATCTCTATCTCTGCAATATGTTGCCATTGCTTAAACCCACTACATACCTCTCCGTTACACTTGGAAGGGGGCTCAGCTTGAGCTGTTCCACCACTTGCATTCATTCAGCATTGTTCTTCTGGCAGCTCTGACCGTATGTTTCAGTTTCCCACAGGCAGTACAGACCACTCTTCTGTTCAATTCCGAGCTAAATTCATTATCTCTTGCTGCCTGTCCAAGACGTAAAAGTCAAAGGTTGGACTTTTACAGGTTGATTGTCCTTTGGCACATCATAACATGAATAATGGGCACTTTTCCTCTGCCTGTGTCCAGGGCTTGGTAGCGCTGTGTCACGTGCAAAGAACATGATGGGGACTTTGATGCTGTCATGGAATTCCTCTTCACTTGAGCTCTGCTGGATGTACATCCTCTGCCACGATCCTGGCCACTGCCTGGGGCTCTTTTTATGCCCTACTTGATCTCTCTTTTCAAAGGTTATCAATATTCTCTCTCTTGTTGCAGGACTCTTGTATAATTTTGACCTGTGCATGGCAGACACGTTCTTGAAAGAGAACATTTATGAGGCAATATTTTGCTCTGTTATAGTTAACGGATAAGTACAGTGGAGTCTTGTGCACTCTGCATTGTGGATGTCTAACAAAGGCTGGATGATCGATTTCCATTATTATTATTAAGGAGTTCTCCCTTATATCAGGTTAAATCTTCTTCTTCCTCCTAGTCCCACATTCTGATGCTAAACAGAGCAAAATCTGATCCTTCTTTATAGGCTGGCCTTGGGCATGTGTGAAGAGATCTGCCGTGGGCCCCTCCAGCTTTTTCTTCTCCAGGGAAACCCCCCCCTTGCAAGTCCTTATTTGTCATAAACGAGAGCGATCCTTCCCCATCCTGTTTGCCAAGTCACAGGAGTCTTGAGAGTCTCGTTAGGACAGAAGCCTGAGAGGAGGGAAGACTTGGAGGTCCTCCTACATGGGGAAGCAGGAGTGCTTGCACTGACTCTGCTGTGGGGCAGGCCGTTCGAGGCCCTTGGTCAGCGGTGGCCCAGGATGAGGACACAGGCTGAGTCAGCAGGTGCTTCGGGTAAGAGCAGGAGAAGCAGGTGGAACTCTGGCACCGGAGCACTGTTTGTGGGCTGCACGCCTCCGCCGGGCTGCTGCTGGGAGAGATAAGATGCACCACGGATGTCTGACGGGCAGCAGCACCGAAAAATGAGAACGATCCCCAGAGGTGGTGGGCGGTCGTTGCTAAGTTGGCTGGCTGTCTAGTAAGAGCAGCAGCGTGTTGGAATAACAGCACCCGCGGCCTACGTTGGGCTCCCTTTGTGCCCAGCACCGCTGTCAGGCTGGTATCAGACCATTTAATAAAACGAGGCGAGCAGGCTGCTAGTAAGTGTCTGAGCCTGTACTTGGGCTCGGGCCTTCCTGACCCTAGGCCCGCCACTCTGTACAGCAGAGGGCCATCAATCCAGGGAGTGGCGGGGATTTCATGGACAGGGGGACTTTCTTCCCAGTTCAGAGAGATGACTGACAGTCTTCCTGAGTTGCTTTGGACACAGATAGGTTAATTGACTGGTCCATGGCCATATTGTCAGTGAGTTTGAGAAGAGGTAGAATTTTAGCCCTGCCCAGAATTCTACCCCTTATGCCACACTGTGGAGTGAGGTTGGAAAAAACCTTGAACATCAATCATTTAAACAGGCTGAAAAATAGGATGGGAGAAATCACAGACATGAATACAGGCTAGCTCTGCGTCCTAAGTAATTTAACTGAGATTTCACAGGCATACAACCCGGACAGTCTGCCAGCGCCATGCCAGGAAACTGAATCGCTTCCATCTGAATTGTCTCAGGAGGATCCTGAGCATCACCTGGCAGGAGAAGGTACCAGACACCGAGGCCCTTTCTCAAACTAACCTGCCCAGCATCCCAGCTCTGCTGCAGAGAGCTCAACGCCATGGGCTGGCCACATTGTTTAAGTGCCAAATGGACGCTTGCCAAAAAAGTTATTTTATGGGGCAGACAAGCGCTCACAAGGTGGTCAGAAAGAGCAATTCAAGGGCACTCTCAAGGGCACTTTAGAATCAATTGTACGACATGGAAGACTCTGACCCAGCACTGCCCAGCATGCGTGCCCTCATCGGAGAAGGGGCTGTGTTTGAGGAACAAAGCAGAACTGAATTAGCTCAAAAGAAATGCACACTGTGCAAAATTAGAGAATCCGCCCCAGATGTTCATAGGGACTCTTTGTATCTGACCTGTGGCCAAGCACTCTGAGCCCCTATTGGTCTGATCAGCCTCAGTCGGACCCACTAACATAGTGATGTCATTTTGGTCCTCTTCAAGTTTGAAGAACACCAACCAACCAACTGACATAAGAAATCCAAGAGCCTAGAGCCATCTTGGCTAGCAAATACTTTAACTGCCGTGGGGAGTAGCCACAGACAGCACCATGTTAGAATATAAACTCATTTGTAGGATTTTCCCAGAGAAGATTCACAGAAGGTTACAAGCAGTATCAGCTTACAAACAGGGAGAAACATTGAGAGACCAAGGAAGCCTGCTGAGAAAATGGACTAGCCCAGATTGCCTCGGGAACATGGGAGAAGAACTGTGGAAAGATCTGCTTTCAGCCTTTCTACATCAACTTGGCTGCTTCTCAGGGACTTGGTCATTACTACATTGGGATTTAGACATGTGAGGATCTAGAAGAAGAAATTGCAAGAGCAACAGAGTCAGACCAAGAATACCCAGAGAAGGCTCAGTGTCTGAGGTTAACAGGGAGATTCATTCTCAAGAAAACTGAGAGAGAAAAAGGACAGTAGTGCTTAAAAACCAAGCAGAACATCTATTATTATTCCTGCGTGAAAGGTAACTTAAAAAACACCACTGTTGACCCACAGAACTACAAAATCATTGAGAGTAATCTGTTACACATCTATTAACCACTTTCTTGGAGTGTCTCAGAAGGGAATATGACAGGCTTTTAAAAAACTACTCTACGGTAAATTGCCTTTACAGTCAAAAATCTCTCTGAAAGGTTGAGAATACAGATCCCCTTGTTGGGCTCTTCATTATTTAAAAAAAAATTATATCTGGTAAATCAAAATGTGCCTTAAAGATTCTTCTCTAACAAGTGTCTCCTTTACCTTTATTAAAATGATAGACTATTCCTTGAAAGAGGCAGTTGCAAAGAGGACTTTGATTGTAAATATTGGGTAAAGAATAAAACAGGGAGGAGAGAGATGTACCACTCAGGTGGGTGTTTGCCATTGACATGCAGATGGAAGAAAAGTTCTCTCTAGATGATGAGGTCCTCCAGATTCTCTTTCTTGTAAAAGAAATTATGTTGACTGTATCCAGCCCCAGGACATTGCGGATCCTCTTAGACAAGATCCACATTAAATCAAGAATTTATGAATATTCAGGCAAAAGCCAGGTGAATAAAAAAAATATCTCCTGTCCTATGATATGCAATTAGATGGACTGCTTGGAGAGGTGAGATTGTGTCCAGTACATCTTTGGGCAGTAACTACAGATGGACAGTGAACTGGACCCAGAATGGATAGGAGGAGGAAAGCAGATTGGCTTCCATTTGGGAAATTGTGCTATGCTTTTATTACCTCAAACCTCTCCGAAGTGAAGGTTCATATTGTTCCAATGATGCTGTATGTTTGCAAAGTGTAGAGTGCCACAGTTGACAAAGAATGCTGATTTTTGTTAACTCAAAGAGTTATTAAGGGAAGTGTAGTGAGTCAATATAGCATTTTTACCAACAAAAAATCAAGGACCATAAAAGATATCATAGAAATTGCATAGTGGGAGAAGGAGCTGCATGTCCATCTGACAAGCCATGTGCACTTTTGGCTTGGGGGCAGCACCAAAGCTTGGGTGGGTTAGCGGGGTGTTGGGGTGTCCCACGTAGAAGATTTGTGGGAGCACAGGGAATGAGGAAGATGAGGCTCAGAGAGTTTGTGATCTGTGTGCACCCTGGTGACGTCCTAGAGCTAGCCAAGTGTTTCCAAATGAAAGGACTCGTGTAGGTCATAGCTTGTCTAGACCTGCTTCCCCAGCAGGATGTTGTTATGTCTTAAGAGCCATTCTCTAAAGGTAGTCTTTAATAGGAGCCGTGTAGTCGGATGACTCACTTCCCAGCCCAGTTATTTTATAGCTAAGTGACGGAAGATACCTTGTCAATATTTCAATGCTTGTTTTTTTACTCCTGGGACATCTCATAAGCAGATGGCCTTCAGTGGCTTTTTAAATATTGAAAAATTTAAACAGTATCTTGAAAGAGCCAGTGTGATTATCTTATGGGGATAGGTAGGTTCAAAAACTCAATGTCCGAGTCACAGATGCATAGAAGTTTTAAAGCTAGATAGGGGCCTTAGAAGTCATCAGTTGTGGAAAGTGGAGAACGGAGAAGTTAGGGACTTATACAAGTTTACCCAGATCCTTTGGCTTCAAATCCAGTACTGGATTTTTTAAAATAGAGAGATGGCAGATTGCAGAAGGGTTCTAGGGTTACCTATGCAATTACTTCATGAAAACCATTTTTAATCTGGCTTTGGTTGGAAGAGCATCAGTGTCTGAAACCCACTCACATTCAAAATGTAAGCTGTTAAGTCATCTTGGAAACAGTGATTTTTAAAAAGCTCTCATGCACCCTCTAGTGACATAAGTCAGCACAACAATATGTTCACGTCCTGAGACAAAAATGGTGCAATTCTTTTCGTTAAGACTTAAAGCTTTCTTAGGTGTTTCTTTAGGCTAAAAGTGGTATGCTAAGTTTTGATATTTAAAATGTAATGTTTAAAATGTGCTTTTGTAAATTTAAGGTGGAATTTCAGCGTTGGCCACTTTGAACTGCGCTATGTTCCAGAGATGGAAACTAGAGCTGGATTTATTGAAAGTAACTTTAAATCCAGTGTTAAAAAAGGAGGGTCTAAAATCATTTCAGATGTGGAGGAACAGGAAGCTGCCTTGCAGGACACTGTGATAAAAGTCTCCGTCACTGACTGGAAGGTTCTGGCCTTTAGCAAGAAAGGTGGACATCTGGAATGGGAATATCAGGTATTAAAGAGGCAGAGTTAAAATTGCCCCGAGTTTGTACTCTGGTGGGCTGAAGGGCCACCATTCTTTGGGGGAGGGGAGGGTTCTGTAGGCCCGAGATCCTTTTGTAATTCAGACTACAGACAATTGCATGACTCAGGTGCACCCGTGGCCACTCATATGGTAAAGTCCAGCACTAACCTTGTCTTTGTTCAGTTTTGCACTCCAATTGCTTCGGCCTGGTTGGTTAAAGATGGGAAAGTCATTCCAATCAGTCTCTTTGATGATACAAGTTATTCGTCTGAGAGTGAAATTCTGGAAGATGAAGAAGACATTGTAGAAGCGGCCCGAGGAGCCACTGAGAACAGTGTCTACTTAGGTAAGGGAGAGCACATCCTTACGTGGGGATCATGGGCCTAAAGACCTGGGATTTTAGTGTAAGGCTGAGTGGAAGTAGTTGTTGTTCTTGTGGTTCCTAGTTAACTTCCAGATCTCAGATTGATTGGTGTAGGCTGCTTTCATTTAGTATCCTGACTCCCATTCTGATATGGCCAAGAATTGTAGGATTACTTATCGTTTTTCTCTTTGTAAGCTCCTTGAAGGAAGGGACTGTCTTGTTTAAATTTTGTTTTGTACCTATCTAGTGTGGGGACCTATACCAAAGAAGCTTAATAAATGTAGAGTTCACATTCATGTTTTCTAACCATTTATTTAGCCGTGAATCTGAAGAAAATGCTAAAGTTCTTATAGCCTATGAAAGACTTGAGCTTTTAATAGGATGTTTTTCACAGTTACAGGAATTATCACTTGAACTAGGCTTGGTAGAAAAATATTCATGAAAACTCTTTTCTAAACTTCCTCTCCCGTAATTACTCCAGCAATCTCAAAAATAATAATAATAATAATAATAAGTCATCTTCCACTTGCCTCCTACTTAAAAAGTCCTAGAGGAAATAGTGTAACTGTACTGAGTCCACTGGCTTATGGGACCCTCCCCAAATTTTGTCGTAACATTTTTATTTATTTGATTTAATCTCTATCACAGCACCCTCAGTATTGTTTCACATATTTTCTTGCCTCAACTCTTGTATATAACCCATCATTCTCCCATCCCCTCACATGATTCCCATCTTCCAAAACTTTGTAATCTGAAATATGTCAGTACCTTTGGTCAAAGTTTGAAAGGAATTTTCCTTAGAAAGCACGTAACACTTTGTTCTGATTCCGATTAGAACAAGGTAGGAGGAGGAAAGGATGAAGTTCCTTTTAATTATTTGCTATGTAGTGCAGTTCCTCTTCTACTGAGGGTTACATTTCTGAAGCCCCTTCTGTGGAGGGTGCCAGCTGGCAGGTCATAGAGACAAAGCCAAACATCCCTTGCCCTCCTGAGGGCAGCATGGACTTTCATATAGTCATGTTCAAGGGGGAAACCACAGTAGACTATGACTTGAGAAATCCAGAAATAGAGCTTCCACATGCATCTTTTGGTCATTTGTAGATAAGAGTTGTGATCTACATCTCAGTGCCCAAAGGAGCAAAAGACGCACTAATTTATGTTTTAAATTCAGTTGTGATCATCAGCCAAGATCCACAAGAAGTAGTATTTTCTGTCGTTGTCAGAATAACTTATTAGCCAAATTTGAGTTCTTCTGTCCTATATTGTTTCTCTTTGAAAAGGAGATTCTAGCATGTCGTTCAAGGGAGATGAACCAAAAAATAGCCCTCTTTCACATTATCAGAGATCATTGTTGTCTGGTTTATCCTTTAGGGATGTACAGAGGTCAGCTCTACCTGCAATCATCAGTCAGGATTTCAGAAAAGTTTCCTACGAACCCAAAGGCTTTGGAATCTGTCAATAATGAAAATGCAATTATTCCTCTGCCCACAATCAAATGGAAGCCCTTAATTCGTAAGTAATAGAACGTGTGTCCTCTTGTGCAGTTTAAGTCTCTCCTAAGTCCCCTTCATTGCCATCTTACTGTGACTGTTTAGACACTTTATCAATTGAAGCGCCTCTCTGCATGGTTCTAAACAACCAAGTTTTACTGATGAACCAGAAGGCTAAATGTTCACCTTCATGCAAACAGATTTTAGTACAAAGTGTTATGTTGTACAGTTATTTCTCTCCCAGATGTTGTGGTTCTTATGCTTATGCTGCTTAGAGGTCTCTTCACCATGAATCATTATGAAACATTCAGGACAAAACTGCCCCTCCCATCAAAACTGGGGCTTGGAAATACTTAGCTCAGAGGGAGTTTTCCTTCATGTCATTACATATGATGGAGCCTTTCCCCTTTTATTTTAGATTCTCCTTCGAGGACGCCTGTCTTGGTGGGTTCCGATGAATTTGACAAATGTCTCAGTAATGACAAATTTTCTCATGAAGAATATAGTAATGGTGCACTTTCCATCTTACAGTATCCGTATGGTAAGTGGGAATATCCTTGAGTTCTCTCCTCTATGATCTTTAAATCACAGATAAAATGAGAATCAGCAGGTAGTTGTCCAGTTACCTCATGGCAGTCCTTTAAAGCAAAACAAAGAAATTTTGGAGGGA
The DNA here is from genome assembly GCA_023553655.1 of Myrmecobius fasciatus. NCBI lineage: Eukaryota > Metazoa > Chordata > Mammalia > Dasyuromorphia > Myrmecobiidae > Myrmecobius > Myrmecobius fasciatus. The sequence continues at coordinate 36,044 of JAJPUD010011287.1, read as the reverse complement.
GAGCAATGAGAGGGGACTGTTTTTCTTGAGCATGATTTTTAGCCAAGTTGGCATGCTTTTTTGGTTGGGCCCTATAATTTTATTGACAGAGTAGAAAGCACGCTGATGTACAACAAATAGCAGAATCCCTAGTTTCTGAGGCCTCCGGGGGTGCACCGGAAGGTTGGGTAGCCAACTTAAAGTAGGGGCCAGCTCTGCTCCTCCGCCAGGTTGCCTTAGAGGAAGGAAGATCACAGGTGGGAAGGCCTCAGAAGTCAGCCAGTCTGTCCTTCTCAGACCCTGAATTCCCTTCACAAGCCCCCGACAAGTGGCCTTTCTTGTGTTTGAAGATGAAGTAAATGGGAGCCGACCAGGGGCCTGAGAAAGGTCATGTGCTCGATAGCCTAGTGTGAAGTTAGATGAAGGACAGTCAGCTACTGGGGCTTGGAAAGAATTGATTTGGGCTCTTTTGTTTTGTTTTTCAATAAAACGGATAAGAAGGAAAGTGTTCTGGGTTATTTTGGGTAGTGTATGTTGAGATTTCAACAAGACCTAAAAGAATAATGTCCACTCGATGCTCTGGGTAGGTAGGATAATTTAATGTCAAGTTACTTATCAATGAAGGAAACTCCTAGGGAAGCTCATCTTTGGCAAAATCTTAAATGAACCAAACAGGGAAATGAGTTGGATTGTTTTAGTTTATTTAGACCTGCTGAGAAGGGTTCAGTGGTAAATGGATAGACCTTCAGCTTTAATGGAATATTTGATTGTAGATGAGCTGCTTGAAGGCAGCCTTTAACACAGAAAGATAAGACTGATTCATTCTTCTTTCTTTTTGATCTCTAATTAACTTAGTACAAGTAATTTCAGTTAATCTTTTATATGAATTTCTTTTTGGAAAGATAATGGCTATTATTTACCATATTACAAGAGGGAGAGGAACAAACGGAGCACACAGATCACTGTGAGATTTTTTGACAATATGAATTACAACAAAAATATCCGGAAAAAAGACCCTGTCCTTCTCCTGCATTGGTGGAAAGAAATCGTTGCGACCATTCTGTTTTGCATCATAGCAACAACTTTTATTGTGCGCCGACTCTTCCACCCTAATCCTCATAGAGTAAGTCATTTTATTTGAAAGATTTATGTATATAGACAACCTATATGGATCTCCTTCAACCTTCCTTTACATATTTACTGTGGAATCATAGAATTTTGGATTGTTATGCTAAAGACAATGAAAACCAAAGCCAGTACTTGATTTTTATATTGTTAGAAGCATTTCTTTTCATTGATGGTGTATGATGGTTTTTCAAATATTAGCAATACTAGTTGTATTATAGACATATCTAGCCCTATCTCTATGGGCTTATTATTTTAATTTTTTAATGAAAAAAAAAAGTAAAACATAGAAGCTCTGCTCAGAGCAGATTTGCTCTTTTTGATGGATCCTTAAGAAAAAAATTATCACATTTATATTGTACTTTGTTTTTGTCTTAATTTATATTTCTTTTACAATTGATAATTTGGAGCATGTTTTCATATTGTTTTTGGTTGTTCGTTCTTTGGAAAACTGTTTATATCCTTAGACTGCTTACTTTAATGAAGTGTAGATTTTAGTGTTATTTATTTGTGGCTATTCACTATTTTAAGTATCAGACTCTGATCAGTAATACTTAATGGAAATATTTTCCCATTCTACCATTTCTTTTCTAATTCAATCTTAATTGATTTTATTCACACACAAACATTTTTGTTTTATGTAATTAAAATTGTCTTCTGCTTTTTTTTTTCCCATTTCTTGTTTAAGTGTTCTGCCCTTACCTATAGCTGTGGCTTGTATTTTTATGGTATGACTTTTTATATTAGTTCACATGAGCATTTTGAATTTGTTGTGTTAGGTGTATAAAATGTTGGTCAGAACCTGATAGTACTCTTCAGATTGACCAGGTATTCTTGTTTTGTTTTGTTTAAAAAAAAAAAAAAAGTTTCATGGGGTGAAAACAGACTGCTTTCCCTGATTATTTATTTATTTGTTTGATTATTTTTGATTAAAGCTTTTTACTTTTCAAAGCAGTGGACAATTCTTCAACTTTAGCCCTTGCAAAACCCTGTGTTCCAATATCCCCCCCTTCTCCCATGCTCTCCTCTAGATGGCAAGTAGTTCAATACATAGTTAATATATAGTTAAATATATATAATACATAGTTAAACATGGTAGAAATATGTTAAGTCCAATATATGTATACATATTTATACAATTAAAATACAATTATCATGCTGCACAAGAAAAAAAGACAAGCAAAATAAAATGCAAGCAAAAAACAAAAAGAGTGAAAAAGCTATGTTGTGAACCTCAGTCCGCTCTCTGGGTGTAGATGGCTCTCTTCATCACTGAACAATTGGAACTGATTTGAATCATCTCATCATCAATTTAATTTATTTTCTTGATCACTTCTGTTTCTTGTTTCTCTAATTAGATTCAATGATCTACTTTTCTGTTTTACAACCAGCACCAAATAGGCTTGGCAACTCTTCTTTAATACATAGTTCAATATCTAGTTGTACTATGCTCCCTTCATTTTTACTCTTGGAAAAAAAAATTATTTCCTTGAGATTTGAAACCTGTTAGAAAAAAAAAATTATTTCCTTGAGATTTGAAACCTGTTATTCTCAAGATAGGACCAGATATATCTGCAGCACAGCTAGTGGTACTAATGCTTCAAAAAGGATTATATGTTATCCATGAAGAGAAATGCTGCTAAAAGTATAAAAATAATAATGTAAACAATATAAAAATCACGTCCTGCTTCCTGTTCTTGATGTCTTTTAGAGTAAGGTTTAAAAAAAAAGAATTCTGTTATTTTGCCCAGTATCTCTTTGATAGCATCTACAAATTAATTGTGTATTATTTTCATTTTTGTTATATTAGTATGACCATGAGTAATGAATATCTCTCCAAGTTATTTGCTTCCCTTTATTTCTGTGAGAAGTGTTTTGTAGTTATATAAATCTTTTGTATGTCTGAGTAGATTGACTCCTAGATATTTGGTGCATTTCATAGTTATTTTGAATGGAATTATTTTTCTTATTCTTGATTATGAGTTTTTATTAGCACTTAAGTGTAATGCTGATGGGACAACTCTTTTTTTTTTTTTTTTTCATCATTATCAGCAAAGAAAGGAATCTGAAACTCAGTGTCAGACTGATAATAAATATGACTCCCTAAGCGGCGAGAGCAGCGACAGCAGCTGGGCCGACTCAAAGTCCTCTGGATACACTTCAAGGTAGGAGTCCAAAAGCATAATGTTAAATGTGTTTCTCTTATACGGTGAGGGTCCATATATCTGAGAAGAAATGGTAATGAAACTTAACATGACTTCTTCCCTTCTGTGCTCCAATAGCATCCACTTAAATTTGTATCTGCTTTTGCTAGAACATTATTGGGTAGTACTTATTTGTTGTTTGGGATATTTTAATTTATTCTTTTTGCTGCTTAATCTTTTAAAACACTGTTTAGTCTTCTGATGTTGCATGTGAGAAATAAGAAGTAAGAAAATTGAGAGGACTTTCACAGAGGAAATTTTATCACTTAGCACGGGGGAGAAAACTGCATCCTAGGTCAGAGAACCTTAGAGAGTGTGTAGCTGAACTCCTCATTCCTCACTAAGAACCTGAAGGATGCACAGGTAGGAAGGAGCAGAGTTGGGGCCCAAACTTGGGCCCCCCAGTGCAAAAGCCAGGGTTCTTCCCACTCCCCAGGCTGTCTCCCACCTAGGAAAACAGAAGAAATACCTTTGCAGAAAGTGGTGAAGTGACATTCAGAGGAAGGTGCACTGGGTTTGAATTCAGCCTTTGATTTTGGGGGGTTGAAAACTGGATCACAGGAACCCACAGGCAGAGCCAGCTTGGCAGTTGAGGAGCTGCTCAGTCAGCCAGTGAATTATCCAAGCTCTGTTTGCTCTCTTTGCCCATCTCTCATTGTCTCATTGCTTCTTGCCATTTGGAAAAGGTGAAAGTCCAACTACCTTAGTAGTTCAGGTAGCCAGTTTTGTGGGATGACAGTTAATAGCTAAAATGAGGCACTTAATCCCCACACGTTCCATTATCTATTAATTCTAAATAAGCTGGAAAGGCAGGCTGAAGCTTAACTGTGATTTCTATTTGATCCTCAAGATAGGGAGCCACTGAAAGTCCTTGAGCAGGAGAATAGCTTGTGTTTAGGAAGATTATGTTGGCAGCTGAGTGGAAGCCGCTTTGGAGATGGAGGGGCTGGAAGCAGGGGGAAGAGTTAGGAGAATGTGGCAGTCATTGAGGCAGAAGCTGAAAAGTCTGGATGAGGATGGTGAGGGTCTTGGCAGGCCCCAGTATGAGTCAGCGCTGGGACAGCTGGCAGTCAGTGAGAGGCGAGAGTCCCCCTGCGAGCTGCCCTGCTTGGACCTCAGCTGGAGGAGCCTCGTTGGTTCTGGGCTGGGACCTTGGACCCAGAGAGGGCAGTCAGCACGGCCATGAGTCAGGGATGGAGAAGGCTCTGGGGGGAAGCAGGGAGGACCACAGCTGTGCCCAAGTAATTCCAAGGCTGTCCTAGAGGGGAGATCAGACCACAGAAAGGAAAAATGGCCCATTGAGGCGGGACACTGAGGAAGGTTTTCTGACAGGTCGAGCTCTCCCTGAGTGGAATGGGCTGCTTAGGGAGCTGCTAGCATCTTCCTCTTTGGGGGGGGGGTCTTCAGGAGAGACTGGATACCTGCTGGTCAGTGTGTTACAGTGGTCCTTTTGTGCAGGGGTTAGATCAGAAGGAATCACTGAGTCCTTTATGACCGTTTCTGTGATTCTGTGGCTAAGCATTCAGATTTACTGAAATATTGGTGACATTTTCTAGAGAAATGAGAGTGTGCAGGAGGGGAGGGCTCAAGTGGAAGGAGAGTGAGCTTCTTTTTGGGGGTGATGATGGGAAATATAACAGCCAAGAAGTGACAGGTCTGAGACTCAGGAAGGAGTCTGAGGTTGGAAGTCATAGGGACAGAGGTAAAGGTTGGCATGATGAGAGCTGCCACATAGAGAAGGCCCAGGGTAGAATATTGGGGAGCCCAGCATTTAAGGAACGGGAGACAGATGGGGATCCAGGAAAGGAGACTGAGAAAGAAGAGATGGACCCTCAGGAGGAGAATCCAGGCAGCCAGCGGGCCCCAAAGCTGTCCTGGGACTCGGTGACTGAGAAAAGGCCGTCAGATTGGAGGACAGGTGAGAAAAAAGGGAAATGTGAATTCTGAAGCAGCCCCTTGGTCAAGCAGTCGTTAGGTAAGAGGGGTCTGAAGGAGGGACTCTGAATCAGGGCAAGTTTGAGAGTGAGATGGGCCTTTATAATCTCATAAAGATCTCCTTGAGTAAAAGGTGATAATTACATCTTTTCAAGAGGCAAACTGTGTCTGCTTGGTGGTGTCTTTCACATCACAGCTTCCATGAGCAGGACACTGATTGGACGTGGTTTTGGCAGGTCTAGGGGTGGATTTGTGGGGGGCATGTGTCTCTTGGGTCCCTTCGTGGCCAGGGACTCTCATTTAGAACAGAACTAGTTGCAGTGCGGGATGCAGGTGAAGGCTCTAACAGCTTTGCTCCTTTGCCCACGGGGAGCTGAATCCAGTATCTGGCTTATCGGGACCATGCTGTAGCCGGGTTGTCATGGAGAGGTTGGAGATGAGGAAATCCTGAGAGGGGGAGGGGGACTTCAGAGTGCATCTTGTGCCCTCTGCCACCACGGGGTACTGTTGGGTAGGGCTGGCTAGTCACTGGAAAGAGATTCCCCCAAAAACAGTCCTGATATAATGGAGTGAAATCCATCCGGGCCTTTACCAAAACAAAGAAGGCGATGACTCTGTTGAAAGCACTTAAGCAAACTGTCTGGAGTCGGGGGCACGAGAGTGTAGAGAGCCGAGGCATTTGTGTTTGTGCCGTGGGTGCCCAGGTGAGCAGTACCACAAGGAGAAATGGTTCCCAGTGAAACCCAAGCTGCTGGTCAGGTTCCCAAAGAGGATGGAGAGCAGGCTTTGCAGAGAGACAACTAGGATGTGCTTGTAGCTTTGGAATTCCGAGGGTAATGACGGCCCATGGCGAGGTCGCGCTTCCTCATTTACAAACTGCGTCTGGACCCAGGCCACTTTCTTGGGCACGTCCCTTAACATCTGTGACGGGAAGGGGAAGAGCTAATGTGTGAAGTCCTAGTTTGCCCAACATCAGTAATCTTCCCTCTCCCACCATAATTGATTGACTGTTTTTAACATAGAAGACAAGGGGTATAAAGCTTAAGGGTCATGATGACAGTCCTTCAGCCTCTTCATTGTCACGTGGAGGCGACACTGGGTTTTGAAAGGCTGAGCCGGTGGAGGGCAAGCTCTGGCACCCCTTCATCCCCCACGGAGAAGCCTCCAGCCGTGGGCTCAGGGATGGATCACCCTGAAGTTGTTCGGGGCCAGCGTTAGGTGGGGAGGCTCATCATGGGGAGCCACAGCAGCTCAAGGACCCTCTGGTCTAGGAGGTTGTGATCTGCACGCCAGGAAATCACAGGTTCTTGATGTCCCGAAGGTATGGAGAAGAAAAACGTGGTTGTGAGTTGGGAAGGAGCACGTGTGGTGGGTGTGAGGAGACCCCTTGGGCTTCTTACGGGTAATCCCCCAAAGGTGTAGACTCGGACTCTTTGTTCCTGCATCGTCTCTATTTAAAACACGTCATTAAAATTTCCTTTTCAGATATCTGACAGATTTTGAACCAATCCAGTGTATGGGTCGCGGAGGATTCGGAGTGGTCTTTGAAGCTAGGAACAAGGTTGATGATTGCAATTATGCCATCAAGAGAATCCGTCTCCCCAACAGGTAATGGACAAAGAAGTCTGGGCTCGTTCCTTGTGGCAAAGCCTGGTGTGAGGTAGGATGGAGCTGTCTTGGAGGCACAATCTGCCGTCTCTCCTGATAAGCCAGGGACTGGAAAGCTACGTCGACAGTGGGCAGTAGGATCTAGAAACTCGTATTAGAAGGAATGGTCCTGAGAGAGCAGCCAGCAAAGGGCACACTCTGTGCCCCTTACAGCCCCCCAGAGCCTGCCCATGCCTTCATGTGCTCCGTCCTCCTCCTCCTCCTCGGGGATCACTGCCACTCCTCCCGGGGTCAGACCCTCGTCACTCTGTCCCTCGCCTGCTGCTTTGCTGCGTCTTCCTCCGTGTCAGTCCCGAGTCACAGTCCCACGGGGCTGGCTGCCTTTGGGACATTTCAAGCTCTGACCCTCCCACATGCCTCTGGCCCAGCCTGATGTCCAATGTCCATCCTCCCAGAAGCCTCTCGTCCAGCACAACTTTCACTGGACATCTCTGGCCCAGCCTAATGTTCAGTGGATGTCTCCAGCCCAGCTTGATGTCCAGGGTCCAGCCCTCCCACATGCCTCCGGCCCAGCCTGATGTCCGGGGTCCAGCCCTCCCACATGCCTCCGGCCCAGCCTGATGTCCAGGGTCTGGCCCTCCCAGATACCTCTCCCTGTGCCTGATATTCAGCCCGATGTCCCGGGTCTGCCTTCCGGTCCCCTCCAGCTCCAGCCGCACTCACCCCGTCCCACCCAGTCAGTGAGCAGGCCTTGCCTGTGCTGGGCCCACATCCCCTTCCCTCTTGCTGTCCATGTGCCTTCCCTAAAGCCAGGCTCTGACCATGGCCTCCCCCTGCCCAGCAAACTCTCATCGCCCACAGGACTGGCGTCATCTCCGTTGGGTGTGTCCTGCCAAACTCCTTACCCTTCCAGGCCCTCTCCACGGCTGCCATGGGCCTTCTGGGTGTCGGGCCCCCACCTCCATGCCTCTGGGCTCGCTCCCCACACCCGCCATGCTCTGCCAGGCTGGCAGGCCCCTGGCTGTGCCCCCGGCTGTCCCTCAGGGTGTGTCCCAGAAGTGCCTCATCATCCAGGCATTTGGAGCTCAGTGGTCCAGAGCTCCAGACGTCCCTGCTTCTGCCAGAAGCCCAGGCCCAGAGCTCAGCACTGCCGGCCATCCCGCCCAGGCTCCTGATCTTGCCCCTTCTCCCGCTCCCACAGCTTCCTTCTCAGCTGGCTTAGGGCCGAAGCTTCCCCCTGGGGCCACCCTCTGCCCACTGCCAAAGGCCCACCTTCCCCCAGGGCCAGCAAAGGGCACTCTCTGTGCCCCTCACAGCCCCCCAGAGCCTGCCCATACCTCCAGCTTCACTGGGTACCTCCCCCACAGTGTTCTTTCCGTCTCCTCGCCTCCATGTTGGGCTCCTTCCTTTTACCCCGAGCTCCTCTCTTCCTTTCAAATGCCTCTCGGGTGCCATCCAATCCAGCGAACAGCAAGCCCGTTAGCGCCAGGCTCAGCGCTAAGCACGGGGGCGCTGTTAGTGAAAAGAAAGCTGGCACCCGCTCCCGATGGACTGAAATCTAAAGGGAAGACAGCACATAAAAGGAGGCAGGAAAGCAGAGGGGCTGGGACCCCCAGGGGCTTCTCATCCCTAGAGCTGGCACCAGGCTGGGCAGGAGACACAAAGGAGAGGAAGCTTGGCAAGGCCTGGGCAGTGGGAAGGCGAGGAGGCTGGGGGAGGTCATGCTAGCCAGGCTGGGGTTAAGAAGTGCCAGGCTTGTGCCAAGGGGCATGGTGTAGAATGGCAGGCAGGCTAGCCAGGCTGGGGTTAAGAAGTGCCAGGATTGTGCCGGGGGCATGGGGTGGAACTGCAGGCAGGGCAGAGGGGGCCTGGCAGCCCAGGCAGTCCTGCTTGTAACTGCTGTGTGTGTGTGTGCATGCTAGCTTTGCATTCCTGCCCCATACGGCCCTTTCTTGCATCACAAACATGTGCCCCACATGTACACATGCACACGCACCAAAAACCCTGTCCCCAGTGGGATGCAAGGCCCTGGGGGAGGGGAGTCTCCTTCACTGCATCCCCAGCGCGGCACGCTGTCAGGCCTACGGTAGCAGCGTAGCGATTGACTCCCGTGAGCACTTAGGACTCGGTGATCTGGGGAGGAAACGGTCACTCGGCCGTTCGTCCGAAAAGCGAGGAGCTCGGCGTCCCTGCCCGTGCCGCGGGCCCTGCAGGAGAAGGAGCTGCCGGGCATTTCCCGGCTCACGCTTGGAAACAGAGAAGCGAGAGCCGCGCCATTCTGGGCCCTGCGCGGAGCCTGGAGGGAGGGCGGTGAGCCAGAGACTCTTTTCCTTTGTCCGTGATGAATTTGACCGGCGAACAGCCGCTGTGTTCCGTCTTTCATGGCAGGGAATTGGCCCGTGAGAAGGTGATGCGAGAGGTCAAGGCCTTAGCCAAGCTCGAGCATCCGGGAATCGTGAGGTACTTCAATGCCTGGCTGGAGGCGCCGCCGGAAAAATGGCAGGAGAAGATGGACGAGCTGTGGCTGAAAGATGAAAGGTGACCCCGCGCCGAGGCTCTTCTCGAGGCTTTGCTTTGTTTGAGGGAGCCGGGGGCGTGTGTGGTGGGGGGAGAAAAGCAGCCCGTCTGTGCTCTCAGCGGTCAGCGCTCTCCCTCCCCACTTGTCCTCCCCAGCTTTTTGTGACCAACAGCATTGTCCGCTGGTGTCTTTGCATCGCCTTCATTTCCTGTACACCCTACTTCCCCCCTCCCCCCCGCCTCTGAGCCACTCCTTGTAACAGCATAAAAAGGGGAAGAAACGGACAAAGCAGCAAAAGCAACTAGTATGTGGTCATGTCCGAGTTTTACTCCACTTGGGGCCTGCAGGCCTCCGCCTCTGCTGAGAATGGAAGTAGATACATTTTCTCAACACTGTTGGGAACTAAGTTTGCTTATATATGTATGTGTATAATGTGTCCACATACACACACCCACATACACACATATTTTGGGTTGTGGTCTTTTTTAAAATTTTATTTTGAGAGCAATTCTTTTACTCAGAAAATGGGATCTTTTGTAATTTAGTTCCAGTAGAAAGCATTCTGTGGGCTGCTTTCCTTCCCTTGATTCACCTGTCTGCCCTTTTTGGTGTGTGATGTCTTTCACTTTGGAAATTAGTGATGTTTTCTTTCTTTTTTTCTTTCTTTCTTTCTTTTTTTTGTTTTGCTGAGGCAATTGGGGTTAAGTGACTTGCCCAGGGTCACACAGCTAGGGAATGTTAAGTGTCTGAGGCCAGATTTGAACTCAGGTCCTGCTGATTTCAAGGCTGGGACTCTATCCAGTGCGCCCCCTAGCTGCCCCAATGTCTTCTTTCTTAGAGGCTTTGGGGCTGCATCTTAAAAAGAAGATGCTTCCCTTACTTAATAAGGGAAATTCTAACAAGGAATCAGCTCCTCTCCCTTAATGTGTGAGCCAATGAATTGATTGATTTCATTTGTACAAAATATGCTTTGATGGATTTGCTGCGGGCTTTAATAATGGATTTGTTTTTCCCACACTGGAACAAAAGAAGAATCCCATAGCTTCAGGAAGGGATTGGGGTCCTCTGGCCGTGGTGACTAAAGCAAAAGAAGAGGGGGAAGCTAAGGGGCACAGGGGATAGAGCACCAGCCCTGAAGTCAGGAGGACCTGAGTTCAAATGTGACCTCAGACATTTAATACTTCCTATATGTGTGACCCTGGGCAAGTCACTTAACCCCAATTGCCTCAGCAAAAAAAAAAAAAAAAAAAGACTAAAGCAAAAGAAAAAATCTGGAATAAGATGAAGAATAAACAGTTAAACGATGAGATGCATTCATTTCAGATTTTGTCCCCCAGCCCAGTGAGCGGCCCACGCGGCGCTTTGGCCCATTGGTGTTAGCTCAGCACGCTCTCTTCAAAAGTGGCCCTTCATGGTGAAATGCAGCCCCATTTGGAGGCCCTGGGAGTTAGCCTGGCAAGGGACTGAGGCCTCGTCTAACAAGAAAGGGTGGGGAGACGGAATGGCCAGGGTTGACCTGTCCACATGGGGGGTCTCATCTGCAGCCTTTGCTGGCGTGGGGGGCTCAGGGCGCCGCCGAGGGAAGGTCTCGGGCCCTAATGACGGCCCCCTCCCCTGCCTTACTCTCTTTCAGCACCGACTGGCCCCTGAGCTCGCCCAGCCTGGTGGATGCGCCCTCGGTTAAGATCCGCAGCGTGGATCCCTTCTCCACCAAGGAGCACATTGAAGTGCTGGCTCCCTCGCCCCCCAGGAGGAGGTCCGTCTGCGTGGAGCTCTCCTACAGTCAGCAGAGCTTCTCTCCCCTGGAGCTCTCCATGACCGGCAACGGGGACGGCAGCGACTCGGCGGGCCCGGCCTCCCACCTGCAGGACAGCTGCCTCACAGACGGCAGCCTGGAAGAGGGCACCGTGGACGGCGGCGAGGAGCACCGCCCCTTTGGCCTCTGCCCTCCCAACGGCCTTCCCTACCGAAGGTCCAGGGACCGGACCTCCTCTTCCATTGTGTTTGAGGACTCGGGCTGTGACCGCACCCCCAGTAAGGACCGCAGACCCGCGGCCTTGCCCCCCGGCGGCCAGCGTGCCCGCGCGCTGGCCGTGCTCCCGCAGGCCGACTGCAAGTGCTCCTCCGACAGCCCTCTGTCCATCTCTCCTCCCCGGCCAACCACCTTAAGCTTGGACCTCACTCAGAACACTGCTGAGAAACTCCAGCCGAGCTCCCCCAAGGTGTATCTCTATATTCAGATGCAGCTTTGCAGAAAGGAAAATCTCAAGGACTGGATGAACCGGAGGTGTGCCCTGGAGGAGAGGGAAAGGACCGTGTGTCTGCACATCTTCCTGCAGATAGCCGAGGCTGTGGAGTTTTTGCACGGCAAAGGACTTATGCACAGGGACCTCAAGGTGTGTATTCCGAAAGGGGCCACCTGAGTCTGGGCCCGCCCCTGGAATCAGGAGGCTGGGGGCTCTGTTTGGTGAGAGGGACCATGGTGGGGGTGGCGGGAGCTGCCCCTCCATCGCTCTCTCTCTGACACTGCGATTCACCGCGAGAACTTTCTCATCACCACGGGGTTTGGGTCCCCTCCTTAAGAGCGTCTGCCTGGCCCGTCTCCACTTCGGTTAGCCAGTGTCCGAGGAGGAGCTAGTGTTCTCAGATGCTCTCTGAGACCTTTCTCCTCTTCCCTGGCCATTAGCGCCTCTGCTCTAGGGTCAGGAAGGAAGGAAAATGGAAGTGGCCTCTGTCTCTTTGTAGGTTTGTCAGTAGCAATGGCCAAGGGGGGGAGTCCTCCAGAACCTTCTGATGACTTGATGCTTCCATGTCAGAAAGCTTTCCTGCAGCCAGACTTAATTTAGTCACGCATCTCAGTCGTAAGCAGCAGGGATGTTGGGAGCATGAGACCGACTGCCTTAATGGCACCACTTGTTTATTCCTTACAGCTAGTAGCAGGAATAATGATAGATGGCACATAGCATTTTAGGTTTGCAGAGCGCCTTCGCATCTTAAGGCAGGATCTCAGTCGCTCCTCACGACAGCCTCCTCCCTGCCTGTGATGTCTCCATTTCACAGATGGGGAAAGTGAGGTTCAGTGAGGACGTATGACTTTTCCACAGTCCCATGGCCAGAGAGTCTCCGAAGTAGTGCGTCTGAATTTTAGTTCAACGAGGGTTTCCCACGTGCCTAGGAAGTCCTTGTTAACTCCAGAATTGCCCGATGCTTTTAACTTGCTATAAGTGAACTTTTACGTTAGCATAAACTACTTTGCTCCAAATAATCATGGCAGTTTGGGCCAGGTGTGTCGTCAGTTATTGAAATAGAACTTTTTAAAATTTAGATTTCTTAAGTAAACAAGTTTCACAGGTTCAGGCTGCTTGAATTCTTAGCTTGTTTTCTGATCTTACAGATTTTTGTTTCGTGTACAGAGATCAGTATATGAGCTAGACTTGGCTCCTCACCATCGTTCTCAGTTTCCCCTGCTTCTAGTTTCCCATGATGCTTTTTGGCATCGTTTCTTGAGAGGCAGCCTCCAAATCAGGAAAGTGGGTCGTCCTTTCCATTTTTCAGCTTTTGTAGTAGCGTAGCCTGTGGATAGCTAGCTTGGCAGTCAGGAAAAGTCAAATTCAGATCCTCCCTCTGACATTAACCGCACCATCCTGCTCAAGTCACTTAGCCCGCACATAATTTGGGCAGCTCCCTGGGACTTACCTACTTAGTCACATAGTTCCATGCACATAAGAAGTTCTAGGGGAGAAAATCATAGCTCCATCACCAATTACATGGGTGTGAGTGAGGCTCTTAGAATAAGATGTATCGTCCACCCCCAGCAATAATGATGCGAGTAAGGCTGAAGGAACAAGTGATCTGGCAATTCTAATCGCATCCAAAAACTAAGACGTCCCAGGGGTTGGCTTTGAGGGCCCTCAGTTGTATGAGTCAGGATTTAAGAGTTTCTAGGAAGCTGAAACGTAATTGCCTTCATTTTTCAAGGGAAATGACTGAAGCCAAGGGTTTTTGCCTCATGTTTCTTATCTTGAGATGAATTCTTTTTTTTTTTTTTTTTTGATCAAAGCTGGAGCTCCCCGGACAGTTTTAAGAAGTTGGCCAAGGTCACCTGATCCAGAAATAGTTGTAGTGAGAGGCCAGTAGGGGTCTGGAGTCATTACCGGCACTGAACATTGGGGTCACCCAGTGGATCGTTTGGTTTGGAAGGGAGAAGACCAAGGGAGGAAAGAAAGACATTTTCAACGTCAGAGAAGAGTGCCTCTGGCTGCACAAATGATCGCTTATTGCTTAAGTAGAAAGGTCCAGCGCTATAGAATACATTTCCCACCATCAGGGAAGACAATAAGAGAAGTTTTGTCAAATAATATCACTGTTCTCTTTTACTTTTACTCGGAGAGCAACTGACTCTTGGGCAGAGTGGAGATGACCTAAGTTGATTGATCCTCTCCATGGTATCATGTTTGAGACATTGCCTTCTTTAAACACCATATTGAAGCGTGAATAAGGTTCTTTCCTATTGTGTTTGCTTTCTAGAAACCAGATTATCATTCCTTGAAGAGAATCTGGAAAGGGGCCTTTTTGTGTTTCTTGGTGTTTATTTTCATGCCAGGCACTCTGCTAGCCACTGGGGATAGACAATCTCTGGCACCCCCCCCCCCAATGTGGCACTGGGAGTTCTAGTCAGTGTTATCCGCTCCTTTAGCCAACTTGATACTAATGCCTCTGCTGCAGAATGGGCACAGGAAGGGAAATGATGGCATCCCTGCATCAGCCTTGCTACTTGGTGGCTGCTCTGGTGCCCAGGATGGTGCCCGGGGGAGACTTGAAGTAATGGTTCAGAGAATTTCTCCGGGTGCCCTTCTCTGCTTATGAAGAGATCTGAAAAGGGGTTTTAACTGGTTGGGCATTGGGACACTGCTGAAGTTGCCCAGCTGCCATCCTAGGCTGATTGGTTTCCCTTCTGTGCACTTCAGAGAACTCTCAAAATAGGTTTTATTGTTATTTTAACGGGGGGGGGGGGATAGGGAGGGAGAGGAGGAAGCGTGCATAGGGTCAGGCTCAGAGAGGATCATCAGAAGGCTGGCCACAGCAAACTTGTTGGAGATGCCAGGGGCCGTGCCTTCTGTCTGCAAGGACCCACGCGGTGGAAGGCCGGCACATCCGGGTGCAGCCTTGTGTCCGTTTTCTTTTTGTAGCCGAGAGTGGTCCCTGGCTCCCATCAGTCTCTCTTTCCTTGCCAGTAATCTCTCCGTGTGATAATTTTCTATTGCTTCCCTCTCTCTGTGCTCGCTCTTGTGCTGTCTTCCCAGCCTTCCAACATTTTCTTTACAATGGACGATGTGGTGAAGGTTGGCGACTTTGGGCTGGTGACTGCTATGGACCAGGATGAGGAAGAGCCGACGGTCCTGACCCCGATGCCCGATTACGCCCGGCACACAGGCCAAGTGGGCACCAAGCTCTACATGAGCCCGGAGCAGGTAAGGGGCTTTTCCTTTAAGAAAAACAACCGTATTGTGGTGGTCGGAAGCAGCGGCTTCACAGCAGCACTAGGGGAAACTCCTGATCATAAATGGGTGTGGGGGAGCCTTCCACGCCACGTGTGAGAACTCGGGCAAAGGAAAGCCCTCAGAATAAGAGTGGAAGCCGGGAGGGGCTGCCAACAGTCCCGAGGCCCCTGGACTCGGTCCCTCAGGCCGCAAAGTGAGATCAGGTGATGCCAGTGATGGGGAAGGTGGCGGCTGCTGGAAAACCGAGGGAGTGAGAAGAGAAACCCTCACCGGGTGGGACAGGGACAATCTCCCTTCTGGGCCCAGTCTGGGCAGATCTCCTTGGGCCCTCGAGGAAGCAGGCTCGCCCGCTCAGAATGCCAGGCCACAACAAAAGCAAAAGACTCGTTTCTGTAAGCTTTCTCCTTTCTCTGTCTGAAGCAGGGCTCCTTGTTATGAGGGACGTGGGACGGTTGGGGGGCTGTAGTTCATCATTTTCAGGGTTCAAGTGGAAGGATTATAATGTCAGGTGTGGTCCCCCGTGGCTGTCCCTACCGTAACTCTGGGTGCCAGGAAGGAGAGCCCGAGGGGAGGGGGGAGCGGGTCCAAGGTCACAACTCTGGGAGGACACAAAGAGTGCGCTTCCTTTACACTTCTGACCAGTCCTGGGGTTTCACTGGGGTGGGGAACTTCCCAGGGGAGGAAAGTCCATCCATCAGTGCAGATCAGCAGCTGTTCAGCATCCTATGTAGTCTTGGAGGACGGAGGGGAGCCCTGAGAGAATGCCCTTTGCCCGGGCCCAGCTGCCCATTGTCAGAGGCAGGACTTGGGCAGAGACCCTCAGTCAGCCTGAGGCACCTGCTGCATGCAGGCCCTGTGCTAGCTACTGGCAAGGTGCTGACTTCCAAGGACGTGCATTCTCACGGGGAGACAACAAATAAATGTTGAGGGGGTTGAGATCCTGGCCATTGACCCCAGGGCGAGGAGGGCCGTCCCTCCACACAGCCTCAGGCTGGTCCTCCATAAGCAAAGGGTCTCCTCAGTGCCTCCCGAGGCCCCCAGAGCCCCCAGGAAAGAGAAGCAGCCCTGGGGGATTCAGGCATCCAGCAGCCTCTGTCATCTAGAAGGAAAGGGAAGAGAAGAGAGGGCAGGGAGGCAGCCAGAGGTTGTCATGGTCACCCTAGGAAAGTGTCTGGGGATCACAAAGCCACAAGGGCCTGTTTCCAGGGCCTTGGGGGACCCAGCTGCCAGTGCAAGAAGTGTCCCCTTGTACCCTTCAGAATGGTAGGACTGACCCCTCTTAGGAGATGAAGCGTCCCACAATTGGCCCTTCTCTCTGGTCTTCAGCCTCCTTCTTGGCGGGGGGGGGGGGGGAAGAGGAGGGGTCACGTTGCCGCTTCCTTCTCTGGCTCATTTTACAGGTGAGGAAACTGAGGCAGATGGGAAAGTGACTTGTCCAGGGTGAATGAGGCCTGATTTGAACTCAGAAGGTCCTCCCTGAGCTCTGTGCCCTCAGCCCCTTCGTGGCCCCAGGGTGTCTGCTAATAGAGTTGGTGATGGCAGCGTGGCAGAGCCCCTGGTGGGACTGTAGGGCAGCGAGCCATAGCCAGCCTTCATAGGGGAGCTGCTAATGAAATGAAAGGCAAGTAGGGTCAGGAATCATACGGACAGTAAAGTGGAGGGGCGGCTGGGTAGCCATCTGCCCAAAAAGATCTCGTGGTTTTCGTGAGTCCAGGCTGGCTGTGAATCGAGGGTGAGGTACAGCCGCCCCCCACAACAGCATCATTTTAGGTGGCACTGAGGGCAATGGCATCCAAGGCCCCAAGGTGGCAGGGCCTGTTGGACCACACCTGGATGTCCATGTGTAGTTCGGGGCACCAGGTTTGAGGAAGGGCATTGCTGAGCTTAAGAGGGTGCAGAAGAAGGGGGTACACTAGATGAGCTCATGCCAAAGGAGGCCTGGGTAAGAGAACCAGGGAAATGCAGAAGTTGCTAAGAGGCAAATTTGGCCTTGAAAGCCCTGCTCACATTCAGAGCAGCTGCCCTAGGGTGGAAGGGACTGTCCTGGGACCGGGGGAGGGAGGTCCCCACCACTGAAGCCACCTTCCTGGCAGGTTGTAGAGGGGCTTTGTGTCCAGATATAAATCCGATTGGAAGGTTCCTGGGGCTCCCCCCAGCTCTGAGCTTCTGGGAGGCCGCGAGACCTGTGGGGAACATACTCAGGGCTGTTCGCTCCCAGCTCCATGATTAACAATAATCTTCTATTCTTATTAAACTGTCCTTGCAGCTCTGTGTGGGCCAAGAGGTAATGCCGCAAATGTTGTTAAAGCCTTTTTATTCACTGACTTCCTCATTGATATTGTTTATTTCCCATCTCATGTTACGTTTCAGATTTATGGCAATACTTATTCCCACAAAGTGGACATCTTTTCTTTGGGCCTGATCCTATTTGAACTGCTCTACCCATTCAGCACTCAGATGGAGAGAGTCAAGGTGAGCATTTCTTTTAAAAATAGTGGAATGGAAATGATAATTAAATAAGAATAAAATTAAAAGAAAAATTAAATTCTTAAAGTAACAAAGACATTAGAAATGAAACACGTCATGAGGAAGATAGTCACCTGAAGGACGAGTGCACCCTGGGAGAAATATAATGCTGTCAGTTTAGAATTAGTTACACAAATTATGTGCAATTTCACTTAAATCTTTCAATTATGATTAGCTGAATGTGTTTCCATAATTTCCCTTCATCTTCTTATAATTTATTAATTAGTTGAGTATGTACTGTGCCTACTATTGTATTAAAATATGTGAGGGAGACAGAAATAGAAATCTTATTTTCATCCATCAAGACATTGGCCATCTAGTTAAGGAAGGGAAAAGAAGGAAAAAGCATGTGAAACAGAATAAATGACTTTAAGTTTACAAGAAGGTCAGTAATTGAAGAATGGCCTCAAAGGATGGATTTGGAGTCCCAGGAGCAGGTTAAGACATACCCACCAAGAGAATAACATTCTCTTTGAACGCTGATTGAGCCCCCTAAGTGCCAGGAATGGTACGAGGCCTGGGCTACAAAGACAACAGAAGTCATCTCTCCCCCACAACTGGACCCTTCTCCCCCTCCATGTGATTGACCAAAGCCAGGGTGAGCCCTCTGAGAGAACAGGGAGTGTGTCAGAGCCCCTGAGACCTGAAGTCCCCAGAGCCCCCCAAGAGCCTGCGAGGCCTGGAGGAGGGATGCAGGGAGAGAGCAGCCCAAGTAGGATGCGCGTGGGGATGAGGGGTAAGCTGGCCTGCAGCCAGACCTGGCTCTCGAACCTGGGGCTTCATGCAGGGGGCAGTGCCCAGACTGGTGCAGGCTCCCGAGTAGGGTCTGCCCTTCTTCTCTGAGGAGGGGGCTGTGAGTATGGAGCATGGTGGGCACAGGTCAACCTGCAGCAACGGTTTCATTAATGTGGCTGAATGGCTTTTTTCCTTGTTCTTTTCATTTTATGTTCCAAGGGATGGGACTCAGAATGGAAGGGGGTGCAGAAACAAGTAGCAATAAATAGCTTAAAAGGATTAATGGGGTTTTCAACTCCGAGGCCTAAAACAAAAGTAATGTTTTTCAAAGCAAAATTGAGTCATTCCTAGCAGGGAGCCTCTCAATACAAAAGTGAGCCTTAATTTAGTCACTTGCTTTTCCTTCCTGCCTTTCAAACATTCCCGGAGAGCAGAGGCAGGGAGTGAGGGTGGCCCCGGGGACCTCGCCTCGGTAGCTCTGGGGCCCACTTGCTGGTCTCCCCTCCTGACCATCGTCTCCTCCCCAGTTAGCCTCTCTTGCTCCTTCACTGCCCAATCAGAGGTGTGCCCAGGAGCCGGGTTCTCTCACAGCATTTTGAGATGAGGAGGAGTGATTTAAACAGACATCTCGCCTGGGGATTCCAGGCCTCCTGTCTCATCATGCTGCCCACGCTGCCCCATTCACCCCCATACCAGATTGTGTGGCGAGATCCATCCCCCTCTTCCATTTCCACATCTCCGGCCCTTCCTTTAAAGAGGGGGCATCGCCCCCCCATGGTGGTGAGGTTGGCAGCAGTGTCCCTGACCCCCTTCCATCCGACTGTGGCCTTTGTGGCCTAACCACGGTCACTTGTTAGCTGACCAGCCCACCTTGGAAGAGTGGCCGCGCCAGCTTCCGGCTCTGCTGCTCCTGGCAGAGGTTTTTGTTCCCACCGGTGCACTCTCAGTGTGTGGAAGCCTTTTGTTTTTATATCGAGTTGCTTCTGTCACAGTAACTACTCTCTCCTTCCTCCTCTGTATGTCCCCTTTCCTCCTTTGTTTAAAAAACAAAGAACTCCCAGGTGCCCTGGGCCATCCAGCAGTGCATGCAGCACTCCACACCCGGGGGCTCCCACCTCTGCCAGGAGTGGAGCTTCCTGTGCTCTTCTCTGGGCCAGGACAGGACTTCTGAACTCCGCGGCCTCGCTGCTTCTGCCGACTTCAGGCTGCACAATTCCCACCAGTCTTTGCCCAGTTCTCAGAATTCTGGGGCAGGGGAGATCCTTTGTCTTTACCTGCCACAGTCTGGCCGGTCATCCAGCCCAGGCTTAAAACCTGCAAAGCTGATTTAAAAAACAAAGCACTTCTATCACATTTAAAACAGTAAGTTCTGGGGCAGCTAGTTGGCGCAGCGGTTAGAGCACCAGCCCTGAAGTCAGGAGGACCTGGGTTCAAATCTGGTCTCAGACACTTCCTAGCTGTGTGACCCTGGGCAAGTCACTTAATCCCAATTGCCTCAGCAAAAAGCAAAAAAAAACAGACCAAGAAAAAACAGTGAGTTCAAAGATAAGTTGACAAAAAGCCTTGTGAGATTAGGCTTTAAAAGTGTGTTCTCTGTTTTCATTTCTAAAATGCCCTGGCTGTTCCCGGGCCAGGGCCTGCCTTTTCCCTGGGGTTTATGGGACCATCCCTGGCTGCCGGCCTGCCTCTCCCTTGTCCAGGGCCACGTCCAGCCTCTTCCTTGCATTTGTCTTTCCCCTCTGTGTGCATCCCCAGGCCAGCTTTCTCTGCAGCGTGCTCATGGCGCCATGACCCGGCCTTCCGGCTCACTCTTTAAGACAGACGCCCACCCAATCCTATTAGGACGTGGGGCTCCGAAGAGGAAGGGATGGCAGAGACCCCCTCGCCCGACCCCCTCACTTTTCAGATGAGGACACGGCTCTGACTCCCAGAGCCTTGGAGCCTGAGACCAGCGCCCTTTCTCCTGCAGCATTCTGGGGGCTTCTGAAAGCTAGTTTTCCTCATTAGGGAAGGGAGGGCCGTGGGCCTGCAGAGGTCCGCCATCTGCCAGGCCGTGCAAGGTGCGGCCATCACCTCCAAGATGACAGTGGCCCTTTAAGCCTGGCCATCGGCATGACGTTTGTGGGTGGGCAGCTCAGGAGGCAGGAAATGGGTGTGCTCTGGTAAGTCCATGAGTGACGGGCTCTTTGGCAAAAGCCCTTTCATCTCTCACAGTATCCCAGTCAGTGCCGGGCGTCACGGGCTCTTCCTGTACCGTCGGGATCTAGTTACACTTGCAGCACTTACCTGGGTCTGATCTCTTAATGTAGTATACGCTGGGACCTGACAAAGCAGCCAGACAGACGGTTTTGTCAGGAAGAGACGCCGGGTTCCCCTTTGATTTCATTTCACACCTTTCCTCACGGTCATTCTATCCAGCAAACAAGTTTTGAGATCTACAGTGGGACGAGAAATAAAAGCATGAGAAAATACTCAGCACACTTTTTTCTTTTTCAGATATTAAGTGATGTAAGGAATCTCAAATTTCCACCACTTTTTGTTCAAAAATATCCTCAAGAAGTAAGTATGTTTGTACTCACTTATCCCCCTTGTTCTTTAGAAGCCCAAAATGGCGGCACTGGAGAGGAGTTCTTAGGATCATCTAGTCCCCCATTCCGCTTTGTAGATAAATGGTTTGTCCAAGACTTGGGACGAGACCCCAGCTCTCTTGCAGCCCAGTCCAGTGATTTTCCCATGGCACCATCCTGCCTCCCACACAGAAAATTAAATTACCTGCTCCTCTCACCTTAGGAGAGTAATCATCAGTATTTATGAGACACCTGCTTAAATTTTCAGCATGCTCATATGTGTTAGTCTTAAAGGTGTGCTTTATAAGTTAGAAAAAGGTATTTATATATCACATGGTTAATAACTTTTTTCTCATCAAATTTCATAATTCATAATGAAATGTTTTAAAGTGTGTTGAGTACAAAAGCAATGAAATAAATACTTGTATAAAAGTGCTTTGAATTGCCTTTTCCCTCTTTGTCTAGTTGCCTCCCTCCCCACCCCTCCAGCCCTGAAGGCTTTTGCTTTTGGCTTTTCTTTAATTCCATTTTCATTTACTTTGACCCACAGCTTTTTTTCTAGATTTCCCTTTCTTCTTGATTTTCTTCTGCTTCCCTGGTGGCTCCTGTCTACCCCATCCTTCTTTTCTTGAGTTCTAGGCTTGTTGTCACCATTGCCTTCATCCTTGCCAGCTATCACTCCCTTACCTCCCTGACCAGATCGGGGCCTTTCACAGCCCCCAGTGCCTTTTTTCTTCTGCGTCATCCCTCTTTCTCCATTGCCTTCTTGAGATACCCTTTGTTTGTCCTTCAGCAAAGTACCTTTCTCCCTTCACCTTTGTTTTTCTGGTACCGTCACAATCTACAGCATTCTAGTCTGCTAGACAGGTAGAGTGTTATTCTCTGTACTGGGGGAATTGGCTAAATGGGGAACAGACAGGTTAAGGGGCTTGCTTAAGTCTCTGCTGCTAATTAGTTGTGGGGCTAACCATTAATTATCATCACTGTAAATCATTTCTTTATGCAGTGACATTGGTCACTTTCTGCAAATTAGCCTTAATGTAGACCATTTATAAGCTTAAAAATCTCACCTACATAGAGTAGTTGAACGTGAACAACCTAGCTTTGACGATTCTTTACTAGTTCTCCATATTTATTCTCCCTTTGCCCTTCTGTTAAACACACAGAATCTAGTCCATTCTTATTCTGAATAGTAGGTTTTAAGTATTTTTATTTCTCCCCGTTGTCTCTTATTTCATTGAAAAAATGGAGACCATTCTTTGAGAGTTCCTCATTCTTTTCTGCTCCTCCTGGGTCTCCTGAGACATGGGGCTTCTCCTTGCCAGGGCACACCTTTCTCAATGTACAGGTGATTGCCTCCCACACCGTCTTCTCCAGCAGATTACTCCCTTCTCTGATCTCCTAGCCAGCCCCGCAGCTTCCATTCTGTTGGGAATATGGAGAACAATATGGATGCTGAGATGAAGGACTGAAAACCAGGAGGGTGAAGAGAGGCATTTAGTAGCTGTCCTGAGCTGAACTTGAAGGATGCTGGGGGGGGGGGAGTGAGGAAGGAGCCATTTCTAGGCCTGGAGGGGTCTCCTGGGCCAGGGCCCAGAAATGGGAGATGGAGCATTATGGCGAGGGGCCCAAGAATGGCAAAGACCAGATGCCGGGGAGAAGTGGAAGCCTCCTTCGCAGCCAGAGAGGAGGATGCAGTCAGATGTGGTCCGACTGTCCAAGCTCCCCAGCTCGTGGCCGAAATCTCTGCCTTGGAGGCCTCTGCAGGCCAAGCCCTGGTGCCGGCTGGGAGACCTTGCTTCCTGAGCTGACCTTCGTTCTTCCACCCTAACTCTGTTTCCTTACGTTTCAGTACACCATGGTTCAGCACATGCTTTCCCCATCTCCCACTGAGCGGCCCGAGGCCACGGACATCATTGAAAACCCTGTATTTGAAGACTTGGAGCTCCCGGGGAAAACCGTGCTCAGGCAGAGGTCTCGCTCCCTGAGCTCTTCAGGAATGAAGCATTCGAGGCAGCCGAGCAAGTAGCGGCGTCCTGGCGGCTGACCGCAGCCTCCCAACCCCTTCCGGCCCAAGGGTCACGTCCCACCTACTGGAAAACCATGCTCTCGAGCCGTTTGAACTTGGCCTGTTCTGGGAAGGGCCGATTTGATCGGTCTTCTCGGGCAAGGTGTGAGAATGCTGATGAATGTCTGCTGTCCAGGCCCTCTCGGAACCTTCTCCAGGTGTCCCTTTGTCTTTAGTCCCTCGGCCCTGGCTGGCCACTCCTCCCGCTTTGTGTCGGGATCTCCTGAAAGTCCACCGCCTGGGGAAGGGAAGAGAGAGAGATTTCCTAAATGTAGATAGAATTCAAATATTTTTCTAGCACAGAGGAAGGTCTCCACTGCCGTGATTTTTATTGTTCTAGAAATTACTCTTTGAGGACATAATGGTGATTTTGAAGCTGGGTTCCTCAAAGGCAGACTCCCTTTTTGTCTTAGTTGGGTCAGTTAGGAATCTGCACTGTTTCCAGGGCAGATAGCACAAGGGTAGAGAAGCCTCTGTCCAAAGCTAGTTTTCTAGGGGGTATCTGTGGTATTATAGTTCCTTATCTTAGATGGTTCCAAGCAAAGGTTAAAGTCGGTTTGTACTTGCACTTGCATAGAGGGAAATGAAGCTTTTGTTGTAAATTGGTCGTTGGCGCTGGGGTTTTTTTTGGAGGCAAAAAAATCTTAGTAAGAAATGAACATATATTACAGCTAATTCTTAGAATTATGAAAAATTTCCAACCTAATGAAATCATACGTCTTCACATAATCTTGTAGACTGGTACTTTTTGAAACCTGATTGTAGACTACTGCTTAATCATCTAACTTAACTGCCTAATATGGTTTTATTTTTCACTGTAAATATGTTCATTTTTATTTATAAAAATGCTGAATCAATCCATTTGGGTTGGTGGTGTACAGAGCACACATAAAAGTGTGTTAACTATTGTGACTTCTTTCAAGTCTAAATGATTTAATAAAACTTTTTTTATTTATGGCTTGTCTTTTACTTTGAAAATAACAAAACAGAAGACTTTTACATTTGCAGGAGGGAATTGTAGAAATGACAGGTCTGGTCACCCCTCTGCCTTCAGGAAGCCCTGGTTCCAGATCCAGAGGCAAAACTTTGCATGAGATTCTACTTCAAGAGAACCCAACTTTTCTTAAACTCAGTGTGTCCAAAAATGAAAACATTAGCTTTCCCGCCAAACTTCCCCATTACTGTTGAAGGCAAGACCCCCCCCCCGGGGTCCTCCCGGCCAGTCCCCCCCCCCCCCCCACCCCAGCTGATCTCTTGCCAGGGCCTGCCAGTTTTACCTCTGTAGCATCTCAGATATCCCTGCCTGGCCCCCTCCCCAGCCACTTCTCCATAAAGGCCTCAATCTCTGGACTACGCCCATAGCCTTGCTGCCAGCCACAGGCCTCTCCCCACTCCAGGACAGCCTCTTCTCAGTGATTTTCCTAAAGCACACCTCATGGTCCCTGATCTCCAGTAACTCCCTATCACCTCTGGGATCAAATCAAATATAAAATCCTTGGCGAGGCATTCAAAGCCCTCTCACACCTGGCCCCCCACCTTTGCAGTCTCCTTTCCCCAGACTCTTTGCTCTAGGGGTGCTGGCTCTCTTGCTCGTCCTCTTCCAGAACCCTCACACTCTCCATGTGTCCCCCTGCCTGGGATGCTCTCCCTCCTGGACTCCCTGGTTCCCCTCAGATTGCATCTTCCACAGGAAGCCTTTCCCAATCCCTCCTAATTTCTTCTATTGACTATTTCCTATTTCTCCTGAATATAAATTGTTCGAACATGATTGTTTGAATAATAGTCATGTTGTTTAGCAATTTTCAGTTGTGTCCCAATCTCTGTGATTCCTTTTGGGGTTTGGAGAGAGATCCTGAAGGACTTTGCCATATTCTTCTCCAGCTCATTTTACAAATAAAGAAACTGAGGCAAACACAGGGTCCCACAAAGCATCGAACTCAGGTCTTCCTGACTGGGCCTGGCGTGCTATCCACTGCACTCCCTAGCTGCCTCTCCAACTCACTGTCATTAGATTGGGAGCTCCTGAGGCAGGAACCGTCTGGCCTTTCTTTCTGTCCCCAATGTGTAGCACAGGGCCTGGTTTTATCTGGTGACTGATTCTGAGAAAATGGGCCAAGTGGGGAGGTGGGATGCTGACCACGTAATGATTAACAGTACAAGATGGCAGCAATGCATCTGAATAGTCCTGACCCCTTCCTAAAGCGCGTATTCCCTTCTCTGCTCTTTCCACTTCTAGCCTAGGTCACATCTCCCTACAAGATGGGGGAGTGACAGTAACACCTGGGTCTTGGAAACTGCTAGCAAACAGCGTGAGCCACTGTCCTGGGAAGACTTCGGGCCCAAGCCAGGGGCCGTGACATCTGTAAAATTCCCAGAAAGTCACCGTCGTCGCAAGGTGATATTTTTCTTTGATCGGAACTGCCCCAGAAGATAGTCTGCCAAGGGGCTGCAATCTGGGCTGTGGGCTGGAGAAAGGGAGGGATAGGAGCGTGGGTCTTGGAAGAAGTGAATTAGGAATGATAGATCACACTGCTTCTAGAGCCTCTCTCAGATGCTATTAGGGACGTGTCCTTGCTGACTGCCTGATTGTCCCCACGCCCTGACGTTTCACCCTTTGGGTGATGGACTTAATGAGGACGCCTGGTTGGCTTGGCCCACTGCCACTCAGGACTTCTGAGCTCAACTGCTTTACCATCCTCAGTCTCCCTGGAAAACTCCGTGTATCATGCCAGACCCAGTGAATATTCTGACCGAAATACTACTGACCGAAAACCTTTGAATGAAGGAAAAAACATTTGTCTCCCTTGGTTGATCCGGTTGCTCCAGCTGTATCTTAGGCAAAAATCTTTCTTTTTTCTTGCATTACCCATGTTATATAGTACTCAACAGATTGTTGCCTTAATTTGCTAATTATACTAGCAAAACAAAACAACTCTTACATATCAATGGTTAATGTGTTTGTTTCAATATCATGCTTTCACTATATAAGTATATATATACAAATATATAATACTCACCATCATTATTTGTCAGGACTACTTTAAAAAAATTTTGATGGGCAGTCTAACAGAGAGAAAAACATCCTGAGCTCAGAAGCAGCTGACTTGGAGAAGAACTAGTGCTTCAAGCATGTCCCTATTTGTAGTTTGCTGCCCTAGAAACTAAGGGCATTTCCCCTGGAATGGGGACCCCCTCTTGGTTGAGCCAGGATGTCTTTCCTAGTGGCAGCATAAATTTTTTAATGTGCAGGGCAGATTGAGTACAGAATAAATACAATTTGTCTCCAAATATGAGTATCTGGTACCATGTCTGCTATTATCTAATCAGTGTTACTAAAAGGGATACCAAACAGCTTCCAGAGGCTAGTGTAGTCGCCGTTCAAAACATAAGTCACCCTATTTCACGTGACAGGAACATGACTGGTCAGATATACATCTTGGTGATGTGGGTATTTCCTTATGACCTGGTACCTTCTCTCCTTCACCCCTTCCACCTTTCAGCTTCCTTTGTATGTTGTTTTCCCCACTGGATTGTAAACTCCTTGAGGGCAGACTTTACTTTTTATATTCTATCCCCAGTGCTTAGCACAGTGCCTTGTACATAGTAGGCATTTAATAAATGTTTATTGATTAAAGGAAGGATATTATAAAGGAAAGATAAACTCACATTAAGAGGTGCAGAAAATTCTATCACTTAATTTTTATCTATTCATTTCAACCAGCTGGTACAGAATATCTTGGACTAAGTGAATCTTAGCCCAAATCTCATCTGGGAGAGAATCAAAAGTCCATAAAGTCTGGGAAAGATCTCCTTGAGTCGCTTCCTTTCTTAACTTCTCCATGGATTCCCTTTATCCCAAGGGGTTGGGCATG